>QKWP01001365.1:56699-98731 GCA_003550325.1 Gigaspora rosea | reverse complement strand
TTTTCTTAAAATTTGAAGAAAAGATGCTTAATTTTGGAAATTTTCATCAAAAATTCAAAATTAAGCATCTTTTCTTCAAATTTTAAGAAAAGTATGCTGACTTGATGTATTATTTGGTGCTGAACAAGTTTACTTAGTGTAATAAGTTATTATCAATTAGTAAAATTTCATGTAAAACAATATTTTTAATAATTTTATTAATAAAATTATGCAAAATGCTATGATTCTCTAAATTTTACTAATTGTGATTTAGGCAAACATGTGCATATATTATGAACCTGAACATGTTCATGAACCTTGAACTGAACCTGAACTGAACTTTTTTTAAGTTCAAATTCAGGTTCATGTTCAAGAATTTTAAGTTCAGGTTCAGTTCAGTATTAAATTTTAGAGCAGGTTCAGGTTAAGGTTCAGGTTCATTGAACCTGAACCTGAACCTCTATTGAACTGAACTGAACTTCGGAACCCTAATATCTAGATATAAAATTTGCTGATGCTAATCTGATCTTGTAATACAGAATTTGAATATCATCAAACTATTTTGAACTATTTCGATAAATCAGTCTAATGTGTGATCCAGATTATAAATCTACTGATCCAGCTTGGTTTCCTAGTTCTAAAATATTTTGAAAGAGTTCGAAATATTTCATAATATATTTCAAAATATTTCGAAATTACTTTCATAATATTTCAAAAATTTGATATTTCAAAATATTTTGAATATATTATTAATATTTTGCTTATATTATAGTTTGTAAGATTTTACGTAAGATTACGCTATTATAAATTTGCTGATGTACCTAATATCTAATATATACAATACATATTAGATATGTCTTTTTTAGTAGTTTTTAATATAAAAAAATTATAAAATTCCTAAATTTATATAAAATTCAACACTATGTATATATAGAAAAATTTATATATTAATTAAAAGCATGCTTAAGCATCTTGAAGTATATATGAACATTTTTAAGATTCTTTTATATTATATCGAAACTATATTTCTAATTTTTTTTCTATATACTAATAATGTTCATATTTATTATTAAAATAAGCAATACTTGTTAAAAACAAAGTTTTTACAACTTGCTTTGCTCAAAGCATATGTCTTCCCAACCTTTAGTAATAGGAGGAGCAGGCATATTTGATTTATATCAGAAAAGTTTTTATAGTACAGATCTGCACAGATTTTTTAAAAAAAAAACAATTATTAAAAATTAATGCAGATCTGCGACTCTACCAGCAATCGTTAAAGAAATTTTTTTGAATTTTCTGAGAACAATAAACAATTCAATTATCTGCGCAGATTATAAAAAATAACCAAAAAGCGAATAATAATAAATTACTATATGCTTGCCTAAATATTAAATACTAACTAAATTTTATATATTAAAAGAATATATTTGAATATATATATATTTTTATTAATAATAAAATAAATTATTACAAATACTTAATATTGGTCAATTATAAATTTTAGAAAAATAATAAAAAATAATATATTTTTATTAATTAAAAAAAAAAAATTACAAAATATATTACAAAAGACACCACAAAAACAGCTTAGAAACAAATACTATAAAAACACCATATAAACACTATAAAGACACTATAAAATGTTATAAAGACATCATAGAAATATTATCCTTTTACCTAAACATCTAATATAATTTAACTCCTCTAACTTTTCTATCCACTAAATCCCAACAATATACAGGTGAAACAATAAAAAATGCCAAACACTGTATTGCTAACTCGGCACCAATAACAAACATATTTAGTAATCCACCAAAAAAGCAAGACATAATGCGATGGTCACCTATTCTGAACCTGAAAAGAATTAGTACTGTACAAATACAATGTTGAATCAAAAAAAAAAAAAAGAAAGAAACTGATACTTCGCTATACAAAGAAGAAACTCAAATGCCCAAGTAATATACCAGCAATAAAAGTGTTTTCAAACTAAAATACACCAATAACAGTAACACACCAGCAACGAAAAAACTCCAAAATGGACAACACCACTAATGAAAAAGCTCCAGATAATGCGCCAATAGCAAAAAAAACAACACCAACAATGAAGAAACTCCAGGAAACACAAATGGATAAAACTAACAACAAATATATAAACCCAAATATAAATGTTAGTACTAATTTAAAAAAAAACAAAAAAAAAATGTACTGGTAAGAACCATTTAAAAAATCTTTGCCAAACTTCTAATCTTGTACTAGTGCTTAGGTAAGGATGGTAGTTGGTAAAGTCCGTGTCATTAATCACCTGATTATTTTTTATCAGAGGTCTATCCCCTCACTCTTCTTTAATATATATATAGTCAGATTCTTATATATGATTTCAACTTTTTTTACCCCCTCTCTAAAAAATCATCTTATTTTTGTCACTCTCCTAAGGACTCTAGTTTTAATCTCCACTATCGCATTCTAATGAAAAAAAGATCAAGTTACAGTTAAAAATTAAACAAAAAACCAATCAAAAAAAAAAATTTTATACTTATCATAAAAAAAATGATCTAAATCTAATTTAGATCTAGCTCAGGGAACAAACAGATTAAATAAAAAAAATAATTAATTAAAAGAATTATGTTTAACCAGAGGAAATTTTTCTGTTACACAAATTAGTGATCTACATGATCTACATATATATATTTTTTGTTTACATCCATTTTTTTCTTTTTTTTTTAATAGTTTTTCTAATTTATGACTTTTTTTTTTATATATATAGTGTCGATTCTTTTACTTTCTTTGTCGTCATTCGTTGATATTGTCGTTCTTTGGTGTTGCTGTTCGTTGATATTGTCATTATTTGGTGTTGTTACTTTTAGATATTATCGTTCTTCGGTATCATTATTTTTCGGTGTCGTCGTTTTCGGTATACTGGAACCTTCATATTGTCAACATTGTTGTCATTTACTTGATGATTACTAATTGCTTGTTTATTTTTTATTCAGGTTGTTGGTTAGTTGCCGCTGGATTAGTGTCTTCAGCATTGTTGGTTCATTTGTTGCTATTTTGTGAAGTCCTGCTATAGTCGTTTGGTTTTCTTTCATTTGTGCCATGTCTCTGTCTTCGCTTATGTTTGTAAAAAAAGTGGTACGGGTTGGGCTCGAATAGCATGGATTTAGTAGTACATACAGGAGTAGCACAAGGTTTATTTTCTCATTGCCATTTGTTAAAAATGGCATTAAGGTAGGACCCCGAAGAATATATGTAATACTGAGATCTGGCTTTGTATAAACTTATATATAATTTTTCCATATGTCGTATGTTTAAATTTGTATAACCAACTGGTAATTTTTTGAAAAGTTAGATGTTTATTTGTATAACAAAAACGATCTTTATAACAAGTACGATCTTTTTTTGTATAACGATACTATATATACATCGGGAAAATTTTTAAGTAGATATAAATTGATATATACCGTATGTTGCAGCTACCTTTTTTTGCTGATTTTTAACAAAAAAAAAACCGTGGGTAGCTTATTTACTATTTTAAGTAATTTAAAGCACAATAAAAAGGTAGCTTATTTTTGAATACAAAACTTTATTAAGTAAAATAAATAAATAAATATGCTGTAGACAATAAATAAATATGCTGTAGACGATAAATAAATATGTTATAAACAAAAAAAAATCGAGAGTAACTTATAAAGCGATTTTTGGTCAATCGATTATAGTCGCTACATAGTAAAGTCTAAATTTTACTAAGCAAATCGATTAAAGTCGCATAAGTAACATTGTTCAGCAGATCAAAATACGCGTACCCTGAAAATTTCATACAAATTGGAGAACTTTTTATTATTTGACTTTTAATTTTTACGTTCAACGGTTTTTTTTTTATAAAAAAAAATCCGTTGAACGTAAAAATTAAAAGTCAAATAATAAAAAGTTCTCCGATTTGTATGAATTTTCAGGGTACGCGTATTTTAATCTGCTGAACAATGTTACTTATGCGACTTTAATCGATTTACTTAGTAAAATTTAGACTTTACTATGTAGCGACTATAATCGATTGACCGGGTAGCTTATTTTCGGAACTAAAAATTTTGTTGTTGAATTTGAACACGGTTAACTACCACCCTTTTTTTTCTAGATAGGTTTCTGATTTTCTCTTCGTCACTTTTTTTTGTGTAATTATGTTTTTGGCTTTGGTAGTTAACATGATCATACTGGTACTCAGATCTGAAATTGTATAATTTATAGTAAATTTGAACTTATATGATAATTTTGTATAAAGCTTTTAATAAAATTAAGTGTATAAAGTTATATTAAAATTTTGAGTCTGGATCTGAGTTATATCAGAGTTCTTCAGGGTCCTATTAGGTCTTGTTTTAATTTAAGAGTTCAGGTTTGCACCCTTTTTTTGACTATTTATCCTCTCAATATTAGCTTACTTCTTACCTCCTACCTATGGTTTTTTTCACCAGAGCTTAAGAATTAGTAAAAGGAATCATTTCCCCTACTACTTCAACATGATAGGCAAACTTTTCCATATCTCACTGAGGGTTTTCTCGTGTTGGATCTCTTCCGAGTTGATTACCGGTATCCGGTAGATCATACTCTTTTCATCATTAATAGTCATTAAGACATTGTTTTTTAACTCTTTGGGAATAACGGATTTAAAGATTTTGTGAGATTTATGGTTGCTGTCTCTTGCTATATTGGCTAAAAAGTATATTTCTAGGTCGTCAAGAAAGTCAGGTCGATAGTTAATACCTTGAATTTTTGGCTTTCACAGTTAGTAAAGACTTTGAACGTTTTATGAAATAGCATGGTAAAAATTGTACAAATATTATGGCAAAGGGTATCATATGAATGTGTTGGCTCGTTTCATGGAGAGCAAAAAGTCAGTAAAGGATATTTTTAAAAAAAGAGAAATATCTTATGATTTCACTAATGAAGCTTGTGTGTCTTAACAAAAATAAATTTTGCTTTATATACAGCTAGTTTGTTCATCTTATATTGATTACTTATGTGAATTTATGTTTTAATAGCTAATCCACATCATTATCACGGTAGCACTTGAATTTACATTCATTACCCGTGCCAAATCCCGTGCCGATTCGACTACAAAGCCTAAGCCATTTATACAAATTAAAGCCATAAATTAGAGTTAGTGGTATAGGGTAAGATTGGGATTATTTATAGTTAGGGTAAGGGTAATACAGGATTAGGATTAGGCTAGTATTAGGCGAAAGGGTAGTTAGGATAAGAGTAATGCAGGATTAGGATTAGACTAGGCAAAAGAGATAGGGTTATAGTTAGGATAAGGGTAGTGCGAGATTAGGGTTAGACTAGTATTTGATTAATTTATTTTAGAAACTTATGTAAATAAATATGAAATAAATATATATTGATATGTAATATAAATAATAATAAATATGAAATTGTTTTTATAATTTTATTGGTTGATTTGGGCTTGTGTAAAAGGAAAATTCCCCCTAGTTAAGATTAGCAATTCTCTTTTTATAAAAAAAATAAATAATTAATTAATTAAAAAACGATAATAATAAAAAAAAGATCAAACAAAAAAAAATTAAAAAATTAAAAAAAAACCTATATCTAATATAATAAAAAAAATGATAAAACAAGAATAGAACAAAAACATAAAAAAAAATAAAGAGAAAAAAAAATAAAAAAAATAAAAAATAAAAATAAAAAATAATAAAGAGAAAAAAAACCAAATCGAATTGAAATTTGAAACAAAAAAAAACTACTCGATCATAAAAAAATAAAAAAATTCAAAAAAAAATAAAATAAACAAAAAAATGAATCGAAACTTAAATATATAAATAAATAAATAAAAAAAAAGAATTGAAATAAAAAAAAAAGACAAAAAAAAATAAAAAAAGATTCAAAAAATATATATATAAAAAAAAAGAAAAAAGATTCAAAATACCCCCCTCGAATGAAAAAAAAAATTTGAAAAAAATAAAAAAGCCTACAGTATCGAATATATATTTAAAAAAAAATAAAAAAAATAACTTCTTAAATTAAGTATCCACCTGGTATTTCTGCGAATTGAATTGACACTATCAAAAAAAAATTAAAAAACAAGTTTAAAACAAAAAAAAATAAAAAAAAATAAAAAAAAACCTTTCCAATTTACTAACTATGATTGTTGTTATACTATTCTAGTGAAATGGCAAAGTCCTGATAAAACAGCAAACTGGCGAAATAGTAAATCAGCAAAATGACAAAATGGTAAACAGTAAAACGAAAGACAAACAAACCTCTAGAAAACCTCGAAACAATGAAATTATACGACTCCAAGATGACTCTAACCTAGAAAAAAAGAAGTACCTAGTTGAAAACAAAAAAAAAAGAAAACAAAAAAAAAAACTTACAAAAAAAAAGGACTCCAAAACAGTGAGACACGATTCCAAACGGCTTCAGCCTAGAAGAAAAAAAAACCAAAAAAAACAATGATTATCAAATGATGATCATTGTTTATATATGATTTCCAATCTCTAAAATGATTGGTCAATCAATAGGGGCCACCATTTTCTTTTTGGCTAAAAAAAAATTAACCATTACAGAATTTTTAAAAAAAATAATAAAAAATAATTAAACAATACAGTAATAAAAAAAAAATAATAATAATAATTAAACAATATAGTAATTAAAAAATAAAATAAAATAAAAAAAATAAAATAAAAATAAAAATAAAAAATAAAAATAAAAAAAAACAGTTAAGTTATAAATGATAATTTTAAAAAATATTAATTTTTTTTAACAAATAAATACGTAAATAGAAAAAAAGATATTATTTTAATTAAATAAAATAAAAAAAAAGTGAATAAAAAAAACTGTGTTTATTTATTTATTGTTTTGTTTTGTTTATTGTTTTTCTCATTTTCTTACCAGCAGGTAAGTGCAGTAGTTATAATATTGGAGATTATCACAGATTATAATAGGTGCTGCTCTGCAAAAATTATACCTTTTAAATACAGTATTTGCACAGAATTTTGGCAAAAAATTTGCAAAGAACTGCAAAAATCCAAATTTTGAAAATCTTTGCAATTTTTTAAACAAGATTCTGCACTTATTTGATAAATTTGAAGATCACTACAAATTATTAATGTTTTTATTTTCCTGATATAAGTTTTATCATTATAAAATGTCTTTGTTCAGATATATAAGCAAAAACAATTGCTATATTTTGATTTAAAGATATATTATCTAGAAGAAATATAAGAGAAATATGCTTACTAAAATAATATACAGGTTGCTAAAAAGCATTAGCAATAATGTAACCAAAGGATAGCATAGATATCCAATAATCACTAGAGCTTTCTACTGGCTGCACACATGCATGCATGCTATATGCAGCATAGTTAAAGATTTGTAATTTTTTTTTCCTTTGCTATGGGGCCAGAGATGCTATTAGATTTGTAATTTCAATAGTAGTTTATATTAAAAAAATTTTTTTTTGAATTTTTAATGAATTTTTAATGCGAGTAAAAAATCAAATGAGAAATGAATAACTAAATACTTATTGAAATTTTAAATAGATGCACAGCCCTACCGGTTTGATAGTTTTGAATAAAGTTTTGCAAAGACTATTACGTATTACAAATTGTTTTCTTTCTATTGTTTTTTTAAAAAAATAAAAAACAGTATTTTATTTAAATAAAAGAACTGGCTCTATTACTTTATTTTAGAGACGTAATACTGGTCAATTGTATGCAAATTTTATCCAAAACTATGGGTATTTATTTAAAATTATAATAATTATTAAATAGTTACACGACATTGTTGTGCTAAACCAAGAACAGATGAATACAAGTCTGATTAGAAATATTGGATAATTCTGATCAGAATATTTCTAGTATCGTATTTAATGATGCTGCTTATTTTATCAAAAGTTTTTTAATCTAGCATAATATAGAGTTGGGGTTAGCATTTGATTAGTTGTGTAATGTCGGCTAATGAGTTTTCAGTTAAATAAAGTAAACCAATAATTAGATGCATAAAAATATCAGACACATAGTTAAATACAGCAAATCTATATTGATATGAGACGCTATAATGGAACTTGTAAATTTTTATATTTTACGTGTTTTTAGATCAATATAATAAAGCTATCAAATAAATTTATTGACTAATAAATAATCACTATACTCATATTGCTCACATACAAATTTCACAAATAAGAAATTAAATGAAAGCATCTTTGCTAAAATACTTCGAATGGTAAATGGCTAAAAGAGATTACAGAAGATCAATATAGTACGGATGACCAGAATTGTATAATATGGGATGTGAATGCCTATTTTAAAAAAGTACTATACTATATAATTTGCTATAATTTCTAATGATAATCTTAATAGAAATAACACCAGGAGTATTTCACTTAGAGACTAAATAAAAAGTTAAACAGTAATTAATTAAGAAAAAATCTAAACAGTGCACCGGTGCACTCAGTGCACTCTTATAAATTAGTATAAAGATTAGGGTTAGGGTTAGAGTTAGGGTTAGATTTAGGTTTAGGTTTAGGTTTAGAGTTAAAGTTAGGGTTAGAGTTAGAATTAGGGTTGGGGTTGGATTTAGGATAAAATTGCAAGAGGAGCATTTTTGCTTAGTAACACAACAGGGGTTACCCTGGTAAAATTGCGAAATAGCTTAGTAATATAATAGGGGTTACCCAAGGGGTGCACTGAGTGCACGGTGCACTTTATAACAAATTCCATTAATTAAAATTATCTTAAAGACTAATTACTAATTAAGTTCTGCAGTATAAAATCTGTAAGATTTCACGATAATAAATTTAACTCCAGGGTTGTAATATAATTGATGTCCTAGTTGTTTCTACTAGGCTAATGCGTAGCATTGTGAGGCCGGAGCAAAAATATTTTAAAATTTAAGTTTTTACAGTTTTAAATAAAACTAATTGATTTTTTTAATATAACAATATATTTAATTTTAAACTAGTATTATTTTTTTAAGTTATTACATTTTTTTTAAAATTTCTTTTATTTAATTAAATTAATTTTTAAAAAAACTCTTTCCTGTACATCTGTAAATCCTAAGTAAACAAAAACAGTATAGTAGGAAAAGAGGAAAATCATAACCAAAACGTATAAAATATATAATTTTATTAACTAAATAAGTAATTAATTAACTACAACCAAGAAGAACTCAAAGCCAGTGAACAAATTGAGTAAGAAGAGGAAGGGAACGAATATAACTAAAGGGTCTCTAACAACAACCAACGGAAAAGAGGGCCTTTGGCCCTTTCAAGTTTTTGAACTCGATATGGATCCAGATGAGGAGTTTGAGGCAGTTCAGAAAAGTTGTAATGAAAGACTAAACAACCATAGGTGTAAAGAAATTAAAGAGTTCTCACAGAGAAATAGAAGTTGTTAGTATGGAAAACACAAAAATGGACTCAAACATGCAAATTGATGAAATGACATAATCGTCACAACAAACGACATTAGTAACTCAGCCGACAACAACAAACGACCAAATCCGGGATATGACGTCATCAGGTTTTCAATTGATCACAACAAACGACCAAATCGAGAGTAATACGTCATCAATAATTAATGTTCTGGAATCATCGACAGGAAAACAACAAACCTTGTCACGTGATGAGGTCATTAGCGATAACGAAGGAATAGTTAACAATATGGAGGTAGAAGAGGAAACACAACAAAAAGGAACTGCTACAGAAATGGTAGATAAAATTCAGAACGAAAAGAAACAACAACCACTCTTATATAGTGCGGTAGTAACAGGAAGAAAGAACTTGGATAAGCAGCAATTAGAAGAAAGACGAAAAAAAAGTAGAGTTTTAAAAAACAAAGTTTGGAGGGCGAAGAGTAAATCGATTAAAGATTCATTTAATTCCAATGAATGGAACATAGACAAGATAATCGAAGCTTTCAAGTCACAAGAGTCAATTGTGAGTTTTGTAAAACACAAGTTGGAAACTAAAACAACAAGTATGGAAATACCACCAGCTATCGGGACCAAGCTAAAATATCAGGATAAGGCTTTCTTTAGATGTTTTACAAATAGACACGAGACTCGTCCGGCACATCAAAATGAATTCATGCATTTACTGGGGAGAGCTACAGATAGATACAAACAAGCATATGGGGCATATGTCATTAACAAGAAAAATAAAGACCAGATCTACGATAAATTGAGAAAGAAATTGGGAATCGATTTTCTGACTAATACTGATTTTATCATCTTGGATGGTTTTGAGATAACGCAATTGATATTTTTCGTGGCGGGTTTTGCAAGATTACAGAATGATTTAAAATTTGAAGAGTTGAGAAAGAGAATAAATGAGTTGAAGAGTGACTTATTGACTCAATTACCAGAGCATTATGATTTGATTCCAAAAGAGATTAGAGAAGCTTTAGAATACACATTACCAATTCGGGACAGAAGATTCACGGGTGAAGTTGTGAGTGGTCTGAGAGGGATATATAAATTTGACCGATTACCGGAGTCCTACATAAAAGATTCAAGAATTCCGATCCCGAGTTATCCAAGCGAACTAAGAGAGGAATTTAAAAAATTTTTTCCTGTAACAGATAGAGCTGATCTAAAGAAGGTTAAGGATTGGAAACAGGATTTAAGAAAGTTCTATATTTTCTCTCAATTACCAGAATCATTTTTTGACTTACCACCAAAGAAATTGGAGTTGCCTTTGACCTATCAGGAGTTGACACCGAGCTTGAGAAGAATGTTTCCTTTCTGCCCTAAAGATAGTAAAGACTTTAAAGAACATGTGAACAAACTGAGAAAAGTCTACGCATTCAAATACCTCCCAAATGACTATGTGATTAATAAGAAGAGGTTACCCGAGAATCCAAGGGATTTAAAAATCAATGTTAAGGAGGGTTTCCCGATAAAAAGTAGAACTGAGGCTTTGAATTTTATAAAATCTATTCCGAGTTATTATAGAATACCAAATCCAATGCCGGCGAAATATATAGAGGTAAACTATACACAATTAGAAGACCTACCTGAAGAGTGGGAGGAGGTGAAGAAGGTGAATTTAACGGTCCCGATTACAAGCACGAAAGAGTTAAGAATAGCAGTTCAGGCTCTAAGAGAACACTATTTCTTCCATAAAGTACCAGAAGATTGGATTTGTATCCAAGATGGAGATAATAAAAATGAAGTGGATTCAGAGATAAACGGCTTCCCAAGCGATCTTGAGAAGCTAAATAAAGATTTAAAACAAAAAGAACCAGAGTCCCATTGGTCTTTTCCAATAACCTCACAAGACAAAGTACCTGAAGCGCTGGACTACCTGAGGGAAAAATATCCATTGGGTACTATACCTGAGTGGATCTTTGAAACAGAGGAACTACCTGAACCAAAGTGGGATATATTTGACGAACAACAAATCACAAACGAAGTGGTGGAAGATGTTGAAATGGACAATATTATTAATCATGATGAATAATAATAACAATAATACATTAGAAAACGAGACGCAAGTAAAGATAAAAAAAGAAAAAACAATTAAAAACGAAGAAACGAAAAAAGTTGAAAAAACAAAGATAATAGTAAAGGGAAAAATAGAATTTTTGTCTATTTCAACATTAAATGTACAAGGCTTGAATGTGCCATTAAAGAGACAATTAATTTTTGAGTACTTGAACAAGGAGGGTATAGATATTGTGAGCGTAACAGAGACCAAATTGGCACAAAAGGAAGATTTGAGAAGATCTTTGCTCAATCAGTACTATTATGTATACACGGCGGCAACCCCAGAAGATTTAGGTTTAAAAAGGGAATCGGCAATGGGAACTGCATTACTCATCAAACCTTATCTTAGACATTACATACACGACATTGAAAGCTATTTGGGAACAGCGATTATGATAGATTTCTTCCTACCTGGAAACTTGAGAACAAGAATAATATCGCTATACCTACCATCAGACAAAATAGAAATATCCCTTAAAACACAAGATAAAATAAAGAAATGGATTTCAGACGCTAACAAGAGAAACATGAAGATAATAGTAATGGGAGATTTCAATAATAACATGGCAAGAGCAGATAGTAAAAGAAAAACACCGATTTTTAAGACTATGAGTACGAGTAGGATGTTAAGCTTATTAGAAGTAAACAAAATTCAGGATTATACATGGAAAAGAGATCAAATGGAGTCACAGATTGATGATATATGGACATCGGAGGAGATAGTTGTAGATACGTCCTATCCGATAATAGAAGAAGTGGAGCCTTCGGGAAGCGACCATAGAATGATAAAAGTACAATGGAAGCTAAAGAGGAAGTTTGAAGTGATAAGAAGAAAGAAGAAAGCCAGAAAAGTTTTTAAGTATAGCGAAATGGACGAGGATAAATGGGAGGATTTCAGAACTGAAATAAAACAGAAAATTGAAGCATTAGAAATAAAAGAGATAACGGATGAAGCTTCCCTAAATAAAGCTTGGCACAAATTATATATTGCCATAAAACACTCTGCCGAGAAACATATCAAGTGGTTAAAGATACATAATAACTATTTCGGGGCGAGAACAAAGAAGGCATCAGAGCTACATCAAGGATTAGTCAAGATAAATAAACTTATAAGAAATTTGAAAGAAATAAAATCACATTCTCCACTTTCTTATGAAGAAGTAACAAAAAGGTTTAACAAGAAGATATGTTCTCTGACAACGAAGTTGGGAATAGAAATTATCAATATTAAAGAACAAGATCTCTGGAGCGAAAATATTAAACAATTAATAGAAAGTATGATAGAGTTGAGGAAATCCATACACGTAACAAGACAAATAGAAAACAATAGCGAAATAAGAGAAGAAATTAGCCTGGCAGTAGAAAGAAGGCAAAACAACTTCCAAACTAATACTAAAAGAATGATAGATAGCATCTTAAAAAGGAAAAGAAACAGAGTCACATTTGACAATATAATAAAAGCAGATGAAGTGATCACTGACGAGAAAGGAATTAAAGAAGAAGTCGTAAAACATTTTAAAAATTGGACTAAACGTAACCCAACAGATGAAGAACACTGGAAATTGTGGGAAAAGGAATACGATTCGGTTTCATCTATCGCACAAGAAGATTACGAAGGATTAATCAAGACAATAGAGTTCGAAGAACTAGAGAATCTAATAAGTGAAGCACCAAATGGAAAAGCCAATGGAGAATCAGGAATATCGAACGAGATGATTAAGAAATTACCACTAGAAGCTAAAAAGATTTTCCTGGAAATATGTAATTTTTGTTTGGCTAAAGAGATAGTCCCGATTGCGTGGAGGCAAGGAGTGGTATACCCTATCCCAAAGAAGAAAGATTTCGAGGGTGACTTAACACAAACCAGACCAATCACACTGATAGAACACTCAAGAAAAATCTTTACGAAAATACTAACTAAAAGATTGAACAAGATTTTAGGACAGAAGAAAGTACTTAATATAAGGAATAACTCAGCTCTACCAAACACATCAACTACAGGGCCAATTCAATGGTTAACGAACATACAAGAATACGCATGGCTAAAGGAGAAGGACTACTGGCTTGTCTCACAGGATATGTCGAAAGCGTATGACTCGGTACACTTGCCACTTCTATGGAAGGCTTTACGAAGAATAAATATACCAGAAAAATTCATAAATTTAACAAAGAATCTAATGGAAAAAAGAAAAAACAAGGTGCTAACGAATTTAGGACAAACCAAAGCATACGAAGTAGAAGATGGCCTAGATCAAGGAGGGACAATGTCCCCGATATTTTGGAGAATATATTACGATCCACTAATAGCAAAAATAGATAGGGATTTCGAGGGATTCTCGATGTCCGTAAAAACACCTACAGGAAGTGAATACAAAACCAGCTTATCAGTAATGGCATATATGGACGATTCACTGTGGATAGCCGAATCAAAAAGCCAACTAGAAGAGATCTTAAAGACTGCATCAAGTTTCTATAAAATGACAGGAATAAAGGTTAATGCGAGCAAATCGATATTCCTAACAAATGCAAGAGGCGATACTCCGATGTTTTTCGAAAACCAAATTTTAGAAAGAAGGCAACAAGATGAACCCTTCAGATACTTAGGATGTTGGTTCAAAGAAAAGAAGAATCAAGACAAGATTAACAAGAAAATAAAGGAAGAAGCGGAAGAAGCTATAGACAGGCTTAATAAAAGCAGAATTACAGAAAAACAATATATATACATAGTTAATAGTGTGATATTGACGAGAATAGCATATAGGTGCCAAAACACATATATTAAAGAATCCATGTGCGAGACCATAGATAAGAAAATCATGAAAGGGGTAAAGCAAAAAGCAAGAATTGTAAGAACAGCACCTAACACTTTATTATGGCACTACAACATATATGGTATGAATAAGACGAAAGATATACAACGTTTACAACACGTGAATCAACTATGGAAAGATATGAATAATACGAATTGGGATGAGACACCAGCTTTTATTATCCTACAAGAGCTACAAAACGCGGCAAACACGAACACTTCTATACTGGAAGAGGAACCAGTCTTTCCTAAAGAAGTTAATTTCTCTAGAACCGCAGCAATAATAAAAGAAATGCATGAAACGGAAATAAAACTGGTGAACGAACGCAAAGTATGGCCACAACCACTAAAGGAAAAAGGAACATCAATTAATTATATCCTAAAAAAGATGGAGAAAAAGAATGACATCAAAACAAGCATGAACAAGCACGGTTTAAAATATATAGAACAATTATTAGATGGAGAGTGCAAAAATTTTGTAACATGGAAAGGACTAGCGCACAATCTGGGAAAAATAATAAAGGGTAGAAAACCGAGATGGTTTGAAGCAATATGTACACTAATCACAAATAATGAAAATCCATCACTGAAACTAATAGTTCCAAACCCGTTTACAATAAGGTGCATAACCAACGAAAGTTGGAAGGAGAATAAATGGGTAACTAATAGTGTAGGACTGATAGGAAAAGTAAGAAAGATAGAAGAAAACTTGGCAACTTTGAGGCATTGGTATAGTGAAGAAAATCAAATAACAAGAGCATGTAATGGTTGCGATGAGCATATATCAACTAGAACAAATGCGGGAATAATAAAAATACATACAAGGTTCTTATCAGGAATAATAGTAAACGGTAAAAAAGAAATATACAGTAACATTCAAGATATAACGAGAACCTTTAGAATAAAGAAAGAAGAAACAAGTATAATACCGAGAGAACCTTTTATAGGAAAAAAACTATTAACTTCCTGGAATTTGAAAAAAATTTTCACGAACATCGAAGATGAATTATGGAAAAAGATTGAAAATTTCGGTCTAGGGAAAGAAGAAGAATATGAAATCGTGGAGGGAAAGAAGAGTGAGGATAAAACTGAAGGTATAGCGATACTGATACAAATGAAATCCATGCAGGAAACGATTGAGTTGAAGGTAGAAAGCTGGCCCACGAAGTTAAAGACGGCTTTAACTGGAATAGCATTAGCGATGGTACTAAGTAAAGACAAAGAAGAAGTCAAGATCAAAACCAATATAAAGGGCCTTAAAGAAGAGGTAGAAAGAAAAGTTATACGAGCAGAAGAAAATTTTAAGTTGAAAGAAAATTTAGACCAATTTACGGAAATAATAAGAAGAATCATGAAAATGAAAAGATCGAGAATTACCATCGTATACGAAGAGAAAATAAGCAAAAACAAGACAACAAGGAAATGGATAACGGATATCGTAGGAGAAAAGATTACAACAAATATATATCTGATAAAATTCGAGGGGAAACCTGTTTATTGGAATTTGAGAAGATTTATGAAACAATTAATTAAGGGAAAAATAATTTCGGAATGGAGTAGTCAAAACAGAATCGAAAATTTAAAGAAGAAGACAGAAATAGATTGGAAAACGACATACAATAGCTTAAATATTGAGAGTAGACCACTAGCAAGATATACTTCAACTAAAGCCTCAATAATGAAATCTTTTAAGGTAAAAATGATGATAAATGAACTTCCAACGCTACTAAATTTGTATTACAGGGATACCAAGAAAGAGAAAGACCCAATGTGTCCAAGATGCGAAAAGGAGTATGAAAACCAAATACACTGGATATGGTGTCAAGAAAACACATATACAATGAAACAGGCGATTACTGAAGTTTATGAAGAATTTAAAGAAGGGAAGAAAGTACCAGAAATAACGCGAGAAGAAGAAACAAAAAAATACATAGAATGGTTAAAGAAAACAGAAGTCCCCCCGTGTATTATTCCGAAAGAAAACATTATACCTGGAAGTAAAAATGGAAAGAGGAATCACAAAAAAGATTTTACAAACGTTCTTATGGAAAAAATCTACAAAAAAATATAGATACCAAGCAGAGAAGCAATTAACAACTCTAAAGAAGGAAAAGACAGGAACACTATAAAACCAACGGAACCAATACACGGAAAAGAAACGAGCGGAAACGCTCTGAGAAAGTACACGAAATGGAAAAAACTTTTCATAGATAACAACGTGAAGGTTGATACAATTGAAGACTTCGACTGAGTAGGTCCAAAACCTGTCTTGGCAAAGCTCAGGTTGGGAGTAAATTAGCTCTAGTCTCTTTTTCCTTAATATAGTAATTGTAAAAACATGTAGTATGAATTTATAAATTATTAATAAAATGGAAGAGGGAATGGACCTCGCTTTTAAAAAAAAAAAAAAAAAAAAATTAAATTAATTTTTAATATTTAACTTACCATATTTATATTTACTATATCGATTTAACTATTATGCTACTATATCGATTTAACTATCATGTTTATACCTAAATCCAATTATTATGTTACATCACGAACTATTGTGCCTATACCCAAATCTAACTACTATGCTATGTTACAAATCAACTATTGTATTGCATTCTAAGCATAACTATTATAATATAACTATTGTACTATATTTAAATCTAACTATTGTACTATACCTAAATTTAACTATTGTGCTATACTCGAATCTAATTATCATTGTGCTATATGCCAAATCCAATTATCGGTGCTATGTTTTGAATCTAATTATGATATTACACCTAAATCTAATCGTTATGCTATTTTACTTCTATGTATTATTTGGTTCAATTTCTAGCAACCTAGTTAAATCTTCATACTTGCTCGCAGCATGTTATCTATTTAATAATTTAAAATAATAATTTCTCCAAGTTAGTGATTGATTCATTATACCTTCTCATCATATAATTAATTTCACTTCTATGTTAAACCTTCATTACATTTGCTCACAATAAATTAGTACTTGATATCTATTAAGAATTTAAAATATAATAATTTCTTCAAGTTAGCAATTGATTCACTATACCTTTTTACCATATAATTAATTTCACTTCTATATCTTAAAGCTGTAAAGTTATTGTATCATCTGGTTTGATTTCTAGCAATCTAGTTAAATCTTCAAATGCATCATCATATTTTCCTCTAGCGAATTAGTACTTGGTATCTATTTAATAATTTAAAATAACAATAATTTCTTTGAGTTAGCAGTTGATTCACTATACCTTTTCACATATAATTAATTTCACTTTTATACCTTAAAGTCATTGTATTATCTGGTTCAATTTCTAGCAATCTAGTTAAATTTTTAAATGCATCATCATAATTTACCGCAGCGGATTACCTGGTATCTACTTAATAATTTAAAATAATAATAATTTCTTCAAGTTAGTGATTAATTCATTATACCTTTTCATCATATAATTAACTTCACTTTAATACCTTTATTATCTAGTTCGATTTCTAGCAATTTAATTAAATCTTCAGATGTGTTATCATATTTGCCCGCAACAAATTAGTACTTGGTACCTATTTAATAATTTAAAATAATAATTATTTTCTTCAAGTTAGTGATTGATTCGTTATACCTTTTCATCATATAATTAATTTCACTTCTATACCTTTATTATCTAGTCGATTTCTAGCAATCTAGTTAAATCTTCAGATGTGTCATCGTATTTTCCTATAGCAAATTAGTACTTGGTAACTATTTAATATATAATTTAAAATAATAACAATTTTCCCAAGTTAGCGATTGATTCATTATACCTTTTCATCATATAATTAATTTCACTTCTATAACTATTGTATGATCTGGCTCGTTTTCTAGCAATCTACACAATTCCGAAAAATATTTTATAATTATTAAATTTCTGTCTATTTGTTTTAAAAATATAACTTAATTCTAAATATTGGTTACCTTCTATTTTTAGTATAAAATACTTTCTCATTTCTAAAATTTAGATAGCATCCAATTTATTACCAGTACCACCTATTTCTTTATTTTAGCGACATGCAGTATATATAATTGAGATTGAGTTAGTTGTATTGAAATTAACATAAGTTACTATAAAACATTTTGTTAATAACTTACTCCTATTCCATTAAAAACAAGTATGTTGTTGAAGGTTTAGCCTGCATTGGGATTACTGTGCTTCTATTGTTCTTACATTAGTGTGAAAAAGATCTATATAATTTCGTTAAAAACGATATAATATATCGATTATAATTTAAACACACTTACATTTTGCCTTTTTTTACTATGGTCACAAGGCCGTACACTTAGAGGTTTGTTTTGAAAATTAATTTTTTTTGAAAATAAAATTTTCAATTACGTGACATGCGTGCGGACAAACAAAAAATTTCCAAATTGTGGTTCTGATCTAATTTTATGTATTTGATATTAAGAACCATCAAAAAAGTAATTTTTGAAAATCAAATCGCATCAAAAACGTAACTTTTATATTACCATGCGTAAACACTAAATGACCATCGCTACGCTCCGGCCAATTATTTCTATAGTGCTTACCATAACGGCAATTGAGTAAAACCTCCTACCGGAAAAGACCAATGCCAAGCCTACGATAATGGCTAAACCAACCCAGCCGAAATCACTAACTCTAAAACTAATTATCAAGGCATTACTAATATTGAAGTCTTAAAAACCAAAAAAGCCGATATTGACAATGAAATAACCAAAATCGTTTAACAAATTAACGCTTATAAATTCCTTCGAGACCTAGATGCTAACCAAGCACAAATAGACCAACAATTTAAAGGATTAAAAACCTACCTTCTACCAAAAATATTAAAATAACCCACGTTATCCGTTATCCGACAAACTCATATGATCAAGAATGTATTTCTTTCCGTTATTTTTTTCATGTGTACTTGAATTAAAGCTCTCCCTAACAATCATGATTATAAATTGTCAGATAACACAAATTTTTGAATAACAGTAAATCAGCTCAACTGGGCAAATGATTGGCTGACAGGTGCCGCTTCGCGGCATGTGTTCATTTGCTCGTTGAACAAATTTACCGTTATTCAAAAATTTTTGCCCAATAATGTATACATATTGAACATTGATAGTACAAGTTAACGTTATAGTGAAAACCTAAGGTTTCATTTTGTAACACTTGAATAATTATTAGATATAAATATAATGCAAATAAAAAAAATTAAAAATATATAGCTTAAATACCATACCATTTTGAAATTAAGCATCTCTTTTTTTTATAAAGATGCTTAATTTTAATTTGCATATAATTAGATATAAAAGCAAAAAATGAGGGTGTGGCGACTTAGGGAAGTTGGTAAGTTGTCATCCCCCAAGTGGCAGGTCTAGGGTTCAAATCCCACTGGCGATGCTTTGGAAAAATAGACCTGTGTTACGGTAACCGTTTCCTGTCGATCGGTTGGGTATATTACCTGTAGTCCTTGGTTACCATCTCGAATGGGAGCTTTCGGGCGAAGTTGTGTCCGGTGATACAGACAAATCCAAGGAACCAGGGAAATGGAAACCCATTTGGAAAGTCCCGAGTAAGGAGGTAGCAACGATCTTCGACGGCGTTACCAGAACCGGAATATCAGAAACTGGAGCTGGAGAACTAGATAATATGACCTTCGGAGGAGAGGGTCCACCAACCTGGCTGCCGGAGTCGTACCAGAGGAAAAGGACCTATGTTTTGGAATTAGGTACAAGGGGAAGAAAAACCATAGTAGCACCTAATGCTGAGTAGATCAACCCTTCCGGGCCAACTGGTTTGAAAGTTTGGGGCACCCGGTGATGGACCGGTAGGAAAGTAATGGTGGGCAGTGTTGTACATTTTCACTGTCCCAGCCTTTTTTTGTCATGTCCCAACGTCCCAACGTCCCAGCGTCCCAAGTGTCCCAACTATGTTCCAAGCCTTAATAATTAATAAATTAATTTAAAAAAATATATAATTATATATTTTTTTAGGTGCTGAACACATTTTTAAAAAAATTTAATTAGATTATCTTAATAAAATTTTAAGTAATTTCAATTTATAAAATTGTCCCAGAATGTCCCAAAATGTCCCAACGTATGTCCCAACTGTCTCATGTACAACACTGATGGTGGGTACCGGGGTCAGTGTGAACCTACAAGGGCAGAAGTAGGTAATAGTAGCGGTTAGGTACCCCCTGACTGCAAGTTGCTTGCCTCGGTGAGTGCGTAAGTTACCGAAGTGTAGGTATTACCTGTTTTGTACAGTGACTGCTCTATCAAGTTTACCTGCGAGGATAAATTAGTCCTAAGGGGATGTAGGTAGCATCCGGGACTGTCTTCGACTGACTAATGTATCGGAGGGCTGTACCTGTGATCACAAGTAGGATTGACATGTGAAGCGTTGGACCAGAGGGTTTAAATAGGCAATCCCCTAGTTGGGTTGTAGGTATGGCAACTAGTGTAGAACCTTTGGGCGGACTACTTAAATTAGACAACCAAAAGTTGTACGTGTTGCTAGTTGTACTTTTATTCAATTTAACTCAATTGTGAGTGCGCCCAAAGAGGCGCCCTTGATCCACAGGCTTGATTAAATAAACTCTCACCCAAAGCAGGAACTTTAACACAAAAAAAATAAAAATAAAAAAAAAAAATAAAAGCAAAAAATGAATTAGTGATACGATCGTGAATAGCTTAAAATAAATTCTATTACTAATTGCCGTTACTGTATACTCAACTGCTAAATTAATGCAATTATATTTCTCACATTAAATTATATCCTTGAAAAATTTTATAGCCACGTACAAATCAATAAAAAAAAAAAGAATTGATTAGGAAAGTCAGATAAAATCCAGATACTAGCTTAATAGTTGAATATTATAAGTAATCTCGTTACTTATAAATTATCTAGATATTGAAGGTTTGATATTATATAAGAAATATATAAACTGATTTCATCTTATTAGATTCACATCTATCGAATTTTTAAAGTAATGAAACCTTATGTTAAAGTTAGGGTTATGGTCGATGTAGAGATTATTTTATATCCATCTTCATAAAAAATTGCTTGTTAGACATGGTGCATCTACAACAATTTTTCATGGTCTATTGTGGTTATAAGCGTATTGGGTCTAAAATCTAGCGCTTAGATTTTTTTTTGTATGGACATTTTGGTTTATAGGTCGTCATACCATGCGCATGCATGGTGCATGCATGCATGCAGTCATGCACATGGTGCCCATCTCTAGTTGTATATCTAATATAATATTTCATTGTACTCTTCTTCCTTTTTTAAAAATAGCTGAATATAATAATAAGATTTACAGTTATAAAGCTTATTATATATAAATTTTCAAACATTGGCCCAGTAATTTTTAGGTTTTTTAATTGAAACTGCAATAGCACAAAAGCCACAATTACTATTACCCATTATATTGATGTATTTTTAAATATATTCATGCATAAATTTAGGAATATTTGTATTATATAATTCATAGTCAAGAGAGTCTAAATTAATAAAAATTTATTTTAATAGTACATGCTATTTCTTGATTGTTTTATTTTTAAGCTTTGTAATCTTGTTTAATTTTTTCTTTTTTTTTTATAGTAGCAGCATCTTAGTGTTCATTTAAAAGTAACTCTTGTTTAGTACTTTAAGAATAACTCTTTGTTACCAGTTATAGGACATGTCTCTTTGAAATAAGTTTATAATAAAAATTATAATAAAAACATATGAATTTACTATAAACTTTGGGCTGAAGATCCTTCTCGGCTTAACTAATTAACTTAAAATTAAATTTTACAAACATATAGAACAAGAAAAGAGAAAAATTTTGAGCTTAAAAACCATATTGAAATTTTGTCAATTTTGCACTTTTTCAAAATGTAACTTCGTCAAACACAAAAATTTACTAATTTTAAATTAGCAATTATGTGTAAAATCGTGCTCTGAACAACTTTACTTAGGCGACCAAAGAAGGTTACCTTGTAAGAAAAATGGGTTTGCTATATGCTAAAGTTAAAAATTTTCAGTTTGCAATATAAAACCCCTTTTTTTGTCAAGATAACCTTGTTTGGGCCTCTAAGTAAACTTGTTCAGGGGGTATTTCTACTCGATTCGAGGTCAAAACGCGTTTTCTCTGACCTTTTCTGGGTGAAAAATAGGGTTAAAGTTAGAAAAAAATTTTTTTTTTTAAAAAAAATTTTTTCTAACTTTAACCCTATTTTTCACCCAGAAAAGGTCAGAGAAAACGCGTTTTGACCTCGAATTGAGTAGAAATACCCCCTGAACAAGTTTACTTAAAGGCCCAAAGCAGGTTATCTTGACAAAAAAAGTGTTTTATATTGCAAACTGAAAATTTTTAAATTTAGCATATAGCAAACCCATTTTTCTTACAAGGTAACCTTTTTTGGTCGCCTAAGTAAAGTTGTTCAGAGCACGATTTTACACATAATTGCTGATTTAAAATTAGTAAATTTTTGTTTTTGGCGAAGTTACATTTTGAAAAAGTGCAAAATTGACAAAATTTTAATGCGGTTTTTAAGCTCAAAATTTTCCTCTTTTCTTGTTCTATATGTTTGTAAAATTTCATTTTAAGTTAATTAGTTAAGCCAAGAAGTATCTTCAGCCCAAAGTTTATAGTAAATTCATATGTTTTTACTATAATTTTTATTATAAACTTATTTTAAGCCTATTTTAAAGGGACATGTCCTATGACTGTTACTGTTTTTTGTAATAGCTTAATTGGTTTAGACAATAGCATATTAACTACTTGATCAAGTCTTGCAATAAATTTTAGAAGCATGATCTGATAACTGTTGAAAAGCTTCTTTAGCTTTAAGAAAAGTATTATAAGGGAAGTGCAGTAAATTACATAATTTCCTGGGGGGGCCATCTATCACGTCCTATACATATATATATAGTCTAAATAGCCAATGATATTGAAGTGTTCGTCAAATATATTTTTTAAAAAATTTTATTTTTCCGTCGAATGTAAAATCAAAAGTCAATTAATAAAAAATTCTCCAATACTTATGAAAATTTTACGGTAAGTGTATTTTGATCTGCCGAATAAGGTTACTTAATCGATTTTTTTCGATTTATTTAGTAAAATTTAGACTTTACTATGCAGCAACGTTTGGCAATTGTGGGGCGAATATATTTTTTTAAAAAACTTTAATATTTCTGTCAAACGTAAAAATCAAAAGTCAATTCATAAAAAATTCTCTAACACTTATGAAAATTTTGTGATAAGTGTATTTTGATCTGCTGAATAAGATTACTTAATCGATTTTTTTCGATTTGCTTAGTAAAATTTAGACTTTACTATGTAGCAACGTTTGTCAATTGTGGGGCGAATATATTTTTTTAAAGAATTTTAATTTTTCTGTCAAACGTAAAAATCAAAAGTCATTTAATAAAAAATTCTCCAATGCTTATGAAAATTTTGTGGTAAGTGTATTTTGATTGCTGAATAAGGTTACTTAATCGAGTTTTTTCGATTTGCTTAGTAAAATTTAGACTTTACTATGTAGCAACTTTTGTTGATTATGGGATAACTTATTTTCAGGTCAAAGACATTTTTGAATTTTTTTAAATATATTAAAATTTGATTGGTCAATAGTCCTATCACTAGGGGGTCAGGACCTATGTAAACCCTAATCACGTAATTTACTGCACTTCTCTAAAACTCAGAATCCATAATAGCAGATTTTAAAGGATATGGAAACTCTATTATATCAGGTCTCTTAAAAAGCTATTTTTTGTTAATAATAGACAAAGGAATTGGACCATCTGTTGAAATTATATATGGACAGAAAAGTTTATAATTAATCTTGATTGTGCATTCACAAATTTTAGCAGATTTATTTATAGTTGGATTTTTTTTAATACTTTTCTAATATGTTTCCAATAAGTTTACCAAATTTAGGATTATGAAGTATAAATAGATTAACAGCAACTTTATTTGAACCTAAGCATATTATGCTTTTAGATATTGTAGATACATTGTTTAATAAATCAAACAAAAAATGCTTTTCAAATCCTTAGTAGTTTCAATTGCTTGTTTAAATACATGGTGAAATAACTCAGACCTTCCAGTTATAGATACTTCTATATAGCAAAACCATTTAGTGTATACAAAAATATATGTATTTGATTCTTTTATCAATACATTAAGGGTGGTAACATATATTACGTAATATAATTTTACTATACCCCCTACCCCCTCGTCCCTATATAAGAGAAATTTGATTGGCTATTATAAACTTCTATATTTAATATAAGATTTTAAAGACCCCTCTCTCTCCCAAAATATTATGTAATATTTGTCACCACTCTAATACAGTGTTGTCACTTGGACATGTCCATACTAGTGATGCCACCGAAATTGATTTTTGAAAAAGGCCTATTTCGTCTTTATTAGAGAAAATTAAAATTTTTTATAAGGAAGAACAAATAAAATTTATAGATATGTTCCTTATAATTTTGTCTATTCAAAAAAAGTATCAAATAATTTCGTCTTTCAAGTAAAATAGGTCAAAAACAATTTCGTCTTCAAATTTTAATTTCGGGTTTTATAACCCGAAATGCTTTCGTCCTCATGTATAGTCCATACTATGTTTTTTGACCAACGTTCAAGATTGTCCAAAATCGTCCAAGCCTATGTATGTCCCATGTTTAACTAATCAATAAAGTAATTTAAAAAAATATATAATTATATATTTTTTTAGGTGCTGGACTCATTGGTGAAAAAATTAAAATAGATTATCTTAATAAAATTTTAAGTAATTTTAATTTGAAAAAATGTCCAAAATGTTCAAAAAATGTCCAAGTAACAACACTGCCCTAATATATAGGGGGCATCCAGAAATAACGTTATACAAGAGGAGGAGAGGGGGTCTGACAAAATATAATATTTTTTTTCTTAAGTAGAGGAGGTCAAAAAAATACAACGCAAGTTTTTTAGAAAAAATTGTCTAAAAACTGATTCAGTTGTCCAACTTTAATGATTTTGGTACCATTCGATTCGTCTCGGTGAGAGGAGTCGAATGGTATCAATTTCATTTTATTTGGATTACTGGATCAAACATTATTGGCCAAATACTATTGGTTATTATGTTTTCTTATAAAATGACTATAAAATCAATAGTTTTTTGTGAATAACTATTGATCCAGTAATCCAAATGAAATGATTTTGGTATCATTGGATTCGTCTCACTGAGACGAATCGAATGGTACCTAAATCATCCAAATCGGATTACTATGTCACAATATATTCAAGTTTTTGTAAAATTTTATATATAGTATAAACATACAGATTTTGAAAAAATTTTTTATATAGTAGAAGCGCTACTATGAGGGGGTACATAACGTTATTTATGGATGCCCCCATACTATTACTTTTTCAGAAGTATATGATTTTTTTGCAGCTTTTTTAACTTTATTTAATAATTGTGAAATGTTTTCTTTATATAATATAAGATATAAAGCTTTAACTTCTTTTTTAAATACTTGGTAGTTATCATTCTCTTTAAAAAGTTTATAGCAATTAGTCTTCAAATTTTGCTTCAAAATGTGCTAAATGCATAGTATTTTGTTAAACTCAAAAAATTTCTTAGATGCAGCATTTCTTAATACCTGATCTCTATCAAACATAAAGATTTCAGGAATACAACCATAAAACTCGTAGATCTTGGTTCGAAGTATTTGCAAGAACCATATATATAAGGGGAGTGCCATTTATCACTTGATTTTTAGAATAGAGGGGGTCAAAAAATTATCAGGCCCTAATAGTAGATAACTTTTGATTGGCTAAAATTTTTTAAAATTTTTTAAAATTTTAAAAATTTTTAAACTTTAATATTAAATAAAATTTGAACCAATGATCTGTTTTGGATGATTTTAATTATTATTAAAGTTCTTATAAACTTTAACATTGAATAACTTATGAACCTGTAATCAGTTTTAGATATTTTACTACCAAAATGCCCATCTCAGTAAGACGATTCTAATGAATCTAAAATTATTAAATTCTGATTACGGGATCCTAAGTTCATTATAGATTTGTGTTATTTTAATATAAAATATATTAAATCAATTAAAAATAACACAAATCTATAACGATCTTGGGATCCCGTAATCAGAATTTAACGATTTTAGGTTCATTAGAATCATCTTACTGAGATGAGCATTTTGGTAGCAAAATCATCCAAAACGGATTACTGGTTCACAAGTTATTCAATGTTAAAGTTTATAAAAACTTTAAAAATAATTTTTAATATATACAAAACTAATATCATATAATTAAAGCAATACGAATTTATAACAATCTTGGGATCCAGTAATTGGATTTTGGCGATTTTAGGCTTGTTGGAATTGTCTCACTGAGATGAACTTTTTGGTAGTAAAATCATTCAAAACGGATCATTGGTTAAAATTTTATTTAATATTAAAGTTAAAATTTTTTTAAAATTTTAAAAATTTTAGCCAACAAATTGCAGTATTTATGATCAGGTGGGGGGAGGGGTAGCCGCTTAGTAGCAAAATATCAGCTGATAAATGGCCCTCCCCTAAGGCCTTACTTTCATCTTCCATCCAGGCCATTGCAATTTGATATGATGCCAATACTCTTTTTACTAATATTATTGACACCAATAGCACTAACAAGAAGATATTTGTAAACATTAGTTTTGTATATGAAATCAACAATAAGAGCCTCTAGGCATCTTACAATGTATTTGATAGCTTCAATATAAGAAAAAAACAAATAAGTTAAGTATCCTTTTGTTGTTTTTAAAGATACAACAATATAGTTATACTCTTTAAGAAGTTTCAAAAGTTTTTGAGTAAAATTTTTATTAGAATCCTTATTCAATACAAGTTTAATATGTGCATATTCATTTACAACATTTTTCAGATAAATAATTTTACTATTTTTAATTTTGTTAGTAGCTATTGTGATAACTCAGATAGGTGTATTACTATTATACAATTGTCAAATAAGATTTTTTTGACTTATACTCATGATACAATACTGAGAATATATTGCAATTTTATCAACTTCAAGTATAGGATAATTATATTTAAGCACAACTTTTATGACAACAAATTTTGGTTTATTACTTGAATTCATCATTGAATAAAATTTTACAACAGCCCTGATATATACAAGACATCTATTATGTTTGGGGTTTTTTTTTTATTTCTAGCTATATCCCAGTTATTGTGCTATTTCCTACTCTTAGTGCATTGCAGGACAACAAAAGGTAATTTGGTTTGGGTGGCAATCAATTAATCGACAATTACTTCACTAATATAACATTTTACCGACAATTATTCACTAATACGTTCATTTTACCAAAGCTCATTTCACCGACAAAGTAATTCTGGTATTGTCATTAGGGTCAGAGTAGAATTAGGTAAAATTAGTGCTAAAGTTAGAGTGCTTTTTGAAAAAAAAACTTGTTGGTAAAATGAACTTTGGTGAAACAGACTGTTGGTAAAATGAACTTGTCAGTGAGTATTTGTTGGTAAAATGTTATGTCGGTGAAGTGATTGTCTGTGAAATAATACGAACCCATTTAGTTTTGTGCCCAACAAGATTATTATTTTTTTTTAAAAAAGTGAATTTGTGAGCTTTAGCAGCTGATTTAGTAGCATTTTCAAAGGTCTCTAAAGACTCAAATTTCTCATTCAATTTAGGTATAGTTAATTCCATAATTGATATAATAATTTATTAAGAATATATAAATAAATAACAAATGTATTTCAAAATAAGTAAATGCTTTTTATTAGTAACTTAAATAAACAATTACAACTAATTGTTTTTTCTTTTATTTTTTTATGATATATTTTTTTATATTATAAGCATATAGTTTTTCTTTTATATTTTTATAACACATTTTTTACATTATAAATATATGAGTTGCATTAATCTTTACTTATTTTTCTAATTAGAGATTGAAAGAATATGCATTATTAATTACTTTGTGAAACTGGTTAATAAAATAAAATTTTAATAATTCTTTAATTATTTATTCTTTATTACACATAAACAAAAATAAATAAACATTACCAAACAGGTAAACAAAGAAATCACGTCTGAACAACCAAACTGATCAAATAAACAAATATGTCCATTTCAGTCACGTGTACACAACATTGGACTCTAAAAATAGATTTCTAGAAAGTTCTAAATGCAGATAGAGATAATTACTACACAATTAGATGCAGTTAGAGAATTCTTAAACAACCCGACTGATAAGATTTTGAAGGCTATTCCGGTATTAAGATATGAAACAGGCAACAAAGAACAAGAAGAGTTCATTATTAAATTTATGAACATTGTACACCCATCAGTAGAATCAGCTATTCTGTGAATCTTAGAATTACAAGAGGCAGAAATTAAGAAACATAAACAAGTAAATGAAAAAGCACTACTTAAAGAAAAGGAACTTCAGCTACAGGAAGAAAAAGAGAACCAGTTGAAAAAGGAAACTTTAGAAAAGGAATTAGCAGAAAAAAAGAAAATACTACTAGTGCTTTCAGAAACAGGCTGCCTAGATTATGGCACTGAGGAACAACTTAGAAGTATTATGGATATAGAAAAAAAGAAAGATCTATCTGAAGACAAAAAGGATATATATGGGTCGATACATGCACTGGGAAATAGGTTAAATTTAAAGTATGAAGGGAAACGTATAACAGACAAACAAACATGCCTATAGTCAAGTTAAACAAAGAGAAAGAAGTATCGTATATGCCGAAAAATGCAGAAAAAAGTATAACAGAGATCTTTCACCCAAAACATGATATGGATGAGGAGACGAAATTGAAAAGAACCAAAATTACCTTTTGGGACATGCCTGCAAAGGGTAGAACAGACAATCTGTTTAAATTCGTTAATAACTTTAACCAAATAGAAAATTTGTATCACACAGTCAATAGAGCCAGTCATGCTAAACTCAAACTCGTAGTATACTTATCTCCTAATAAAGAAGAACAGCTTCAAAGCACTTGGGCAATTTCACGCAATAATGAATTGCTAACTCATATGACTATTAGAGAGAATGGAAAAGAAGTACTAAAATCTAGAAGGAAAATAATAGCAAAACTTTCTGGCCTACCACGTACTACAAATGAAGTAATCTTGTGGAGACAGCTTAAACATACAAAGGCCAAAATGATTCATATTTTTAAAAACAAAAATGGTTATCAAAGGGGATCAGCTCTAGTAGAATTTGAAAATATGGAGGACAAGCAAAGGGCACTTAAAACAAGAATCAAATACTTCAATTCAACACTTAGTTGGATATATAAAGAACTAGATGACTTTACTATGAAAAAAAGTCAAGAAGAGAAATCTATCATTTCACATAATCACTTTATAAAAGAAGTAAAAAGTAAGAAAGAAAGTAGAAGTACAAAAAAAAATGTATCCACATTACAAACTGATATTAATAACAAAGACTTACTTTTGAAAATTTTAAGCAGATTAACCCGACTAAAAGAATCACATAAATTTAATAATCATGAGGGCTCAAATTTTTTCCCAGCACACAGAAGCAACCATTCATACAAAAAAAGGTTCTCATATGGAGAACAGGCAAAAGACAAGGATTGGCCAAATCACTCCTAATGGTAGCCGTGGGCATCCTAAAGAAAACTGGCAGCACAGACAGCAGATGTTGGAAAAAAAAGAAGGAAGGAACAAACAATCTTTTGACATTTGCATTTTATAACATTAATGGGATTAAATCAAACAAAACAAAGTTAGAGAGCCTAGTTGATTTGATAGGTTTAAAAGAAGTGGATATAGTCGGATTGTGTAAAACAAACATTCAAGAAAAGGATGGTAAATGGTTAATAAATAAGGATGAAAATTATAGGGGCTTTTGGGCATTAGCAGAAGAAAATAAGAAGAAGAGTTCAGGCGTAGCAATAATTATACACAAAAAAATCGAGAAGCACATAGCAAGAGTGATAAGATGGTCATTCTATATGATCGAAGCAAATATAGTATTCAAAAATGAAGTCTGGTACCTTTTCGTCGTTTATATCCCGCCCAACAATAAAGAACAGGAGAAAGAAATATGCAAAAATGTATTTAATAGAGTTGAGAATATACAAAAGTGTAGTAAAGCAAAGGTTCTAATTATGGGTGATTTTAATACAGAGGCTAATAACAACACATTAAATAGCAAGAATCCAAATCCAGGCCCTAACAGGAAAATTCTATTACAAAAGCTATTAGATAGAGGCTTTAAAAACACATTTACGCATTTAGACACAGGTGTTAGTAGCACTACACAAAAAGGTTTAACCAAAGACTCAAAAATTGATTACATTTGGTTATTGCACAACTGGCATGTTGATTTAGCAAAATGCAAAATACAGGAAATGAGCTTATACACAAATAGTGACCATCACATAGTATTTGCCTGGTTATTTGCTAGAATTCATGTTCCTAGCCAAAATAGTGCTCAAAGACAGAGAGCAAAAGCAAGAAAATTTGTATTGATACAAATAAAATTCAAGAAGAGGATTGGATCACTTTCGCAAAAAGAACAGATGAGATCTTAAAGTCCAAAGTAGAAAATCAGAAAAAAACAAACAGTAAAAGTGCTAGAACAGAAGAATTGGTTCTTCAAAAAGATTTGGATAATAAATGGGACTGGTTAGAATCAAGTATAAGAACAGCAGCAAACAAAATCCTACCAAAGAAGCATTTTATTGCGACAAAAACTAAAGAACCTAGCGAAGAACAAACTCACAGTCTGCGAAAATTGTCCAAACGGCTAAACAAACTGTGTAGAAAAAGTAAAAAACATATAGGACAAGCATTAAATAACAAAGATAAAGAAGAGTTAGAGAGCATATTGAAAGTAATCAAAGCGGAATTAGAAGAGGACTTAATTTTCGAAAATGAGGTTGATTTATGGTCAGATGAAATTCACAAACACTTGGAACTTATGGCTAAACTGGTTAAGAAAGTATGGAAAAAAAAACATGTTACTTGAAGAATCCAAGATTAGGGAGAGTATAGAAGAAAGGTGTGACAGAATAGTCACGAATCAAAAATTAATGCTAAATAGCATTTTAGAAAGACCGACCAAGAAAATTAAGATAGATAGAGTTTGTGAAGATGTGGGAGACAACTTTAAGTTATATACAGAAAAAAACGAAGTTCTCGATCGAGTGGAAATACATTTTAAAAAACAATTTAGAAAAAGAAAGTTTGATGTTAGAAATCTAAAACAAGAATAGCAGGAGCAATATAAACCAAAAGAGGATATAAAAGAAGAATGGTACGACCAAGTACTAAGTGAAATTACTTTAAAAGAATGGGAACAGGCACTTTCTACAACACGCAGCAACTCAGCTTCTGGAATATTAGGTATCACATATCCTGTCTTAAGGTGTCTAGGAAGTATACAACACGATTTTGTACTGAATTTCTGTTTAAGTGTTTAGCAAGTGGCAAAATACCACAGAAGTGGAAATTGGGCCTTTTATATCCTATTCCGAAAAAAGAGGAGTGGAATTTTAATTTGAACAATGTTCAGCCTATTATACTTTTAGAAACAGTAAGAAAGGTTTTAAACAAGGTTCTAATGCGAAAATTAGATCAAATCTTTAAGGAAAAAAAAATACTAAAAGGTCCAAACTTCGCGGGTTTGTCAGGAGAAAGTACTGAAGACCCTATACATATTTTAAATTGTATAACGGAAGAGGCCAGGAAGAAGAAAAAAGAGCTATGGGTCTTATTCCAAGACATGCAAAAGGCCTTCGATTCAGTAAGCATGGATTCTCTAGAGTTGGCCTTTAGAAGAATTAAGCTACTCGAAAATCTTTCAAATATATTGTAAACCTTTTCTCCAAATGACAATTTGAAATTATAACTGCTTTCAGTAATACAAAACAAGTCATAGCCGGTAATAGTATTGATCAAAGAGAGGTGCTCTCTCCTTTGATCTGGCATATAGTTTATGATCTTCTTTTGTGTGAGATTCAAAGGCGAAAAAAGTGGGGGTACGAAGTTGAGGTAGAATGGCCTGTAGACTTGCGCACTAATAAATTGAACATATAAAATGGCAACAAGCAGTTCTGGCTTATGTTGATGATACAACTTGGATCGCTAAGACCAAAGAGAAGTTAGAAGAGATGTTGGAGTTAGCTGATGACTTTTACAAATTGAATGACATTAGAATTAACAAGAACAAATCAGAATTGATAGTGATTAACAGAAATCAGCAAGCATCAAGTAAAGAATGCAAAATCTGCTCTACCGATAGAACAGAAATCAGAGCAAAAAAAAAAGGATAACCTGGCAAGGTTTCTCGGCATCTGGGTTTCTGAGAAAAACAGCAAAAACTGTGGTCTAAGACTGGTAAAGCAAGAAATTCAAAGCTTAATAAGGATTTTAAAAAAGAAAAAGGTTATACTCGGGCATCTACAATACATCAACAACAAGGTTTTAATCCCCAGAATAGAATACAGATTAAGAGTCATATAGTAAGCAAGCGGGTATGCGATCGTTTGCACAGATCGTGGTTAATGCTTATTAAAAACAAGACAGGGTTGGCAAGTTCTACAGCAAATAGAATCCTGCATCATCATAATCTTGTAGGACTTAGAACAATCTGGCAAGCAAAACTAGCCAAATACCAAGTCTAATCGAAAGATTAAACAACACAGAAACAGTAGGGTCAGTAACTTGGATTAGACTTAGGCAGGCTCAGCTAGATAGTAAAAGTATGGAGTGTATTTTTTTTTGGAATACTGACAGATGCAAGAGTAGTGAGTTTCGATTTAATTTTAATGCAAAGTTAGTACAAGAAGCAAAAACAATTAAAATCAAGCTAGAGTGCAAAGAATTAGAAGAGGCGGTGAAGCTCGCAGATAAAAACAATAAAGAAATTTGGACCCTCCTAAGTATGAAGGAAAAAAAAAGTTTCTTGAAGAATAAAAGCAATCATTGGATAATAGTGGAGCAGTTAATCAGTCAAGATGGTGCACAATTGTTGACATAGTCGCAACTGCAAAAACTTAGAGGCCTTAGTGGTTGTGGAAAAAACCATTATGGTTCCAAAGAATAGAAGAGCTTTTATTACACAATACTAAATCAAGAGAAGTAAAGTTCCAATTTAGATTAGTGTGTGGAAACAGCTTGGCGACCCAACCTACTTTGATACCGATTTCTAGAGACAAAAAAAAGTTGGAATAGGTACTTTTCGGTACAAGTAGAGATAAGACAGAGATAGAAAGAATTAAAAGGAAAAAAGGAGAAGTTATGGAAATTGAGCACTGGACTGATAGAAAAGAAAACAATGAGTCTCTAGTAAAATGTGCAGAGTGCCAAATAGGGGAAGAGAACAATAATGAAATGTGTCTAATTAGAAAAAAGTTCACAAAGGTAGAAGAGCTCTAAAAAAAGGAGTTGTTAAAAGAAAAGGGGAGAACAGAGCATTGTGTGAAATCCTACTGAATTCCTTGAGCACGCGTATTGTTTCACAAATTCAAAACCCAAGAACAGTAAACATGAACGTAAAAGTTTTTGTCGAAACAGTAGAAAATTCACTAATTGACAAGTATATTATAGAGCAAGATTTTAGAGTTAGGCTCAAGGAAACTGCGCAAAAACTAGCAACATTCCAGAATCTAGGTATCTATACAGATGATTCATTAGAAGAGTCTGGAAATAGCACCCAACCATGAAGAATGAGTGTGGGATGGATCATACTTAATGAGCAGGATCAGGCCAATCCAGTTACTCTAGTACAATTCGCAGGTGCAATACGAGACTGGCCATCATCGACTAGAGCAGAACTAGGGGCAATAGGCACTGCATTGCTCGTAATTCTGCAAAAGTGCAAAATTAAGATATATACCGACAGTGCAAATGCAATTAGTATGATCAAAAAAGTGCTTTGTAATCAGAAAACATCAAGAATTTCGAAGCTAAAAAATGGAAGTATTCTTGCAATGATCAAAAGTTTAATTAAATGTAAGGAGTTAGACATCAACTTTGTTAAGGTAAAAGGGCATAGTGGTATTTATTTTAATAAGCAGGTGGATAAGTTGGCGAAAGAAGGGTGTAAGGATGGAGAAGTTATTAGTTGGAATATCAAGTAGTCGAAATTGGTAAGGGTGGTACCTAGATAGAATCAGTATACAATAGATACCCCTATTAGAGGGTTAATAGATAGTATTACAAATTTGTATTATAGCATAGAATGGTTACACTCTAGTAGTATAGAATATTTAGAAAGTAAGAATAATATAGAGTCAGAAATTGATTGGAAAGGAATTTGGCAGAATTTTAAAAAAAATGCAGGGTCAAGATATAGAAGTTTGCAAAGTAGTAGGGAATGGGTGTTTGATACAAAGTGTCTGAACGACTTACTGCCAACTCTTAGCTTACTGCACAAGAGGAACCTGTCGATGTATCCGATAGATACCTATATAGCATGCTTTCGTGAAAAAGAAGATTTGAAACACTTAGCAAGTTGCAAACTATACGAAATCCTCTAGAAGAAAATTGAGCTCAAAGCTGTGAATCTTGTCTTAGAAGAACGGTTTCTTGCCAGAAGAAGAAAGAGGAAAAAAAATGAAGATGCCTCTACATTGGAAAATGCAAGCACAGAAGCAGTCTTAATCGGACTATCAAAAAATGACAGGCTTAAAAAGCATAAATTGTATTAGAGAAATCCTTTAAGCAATAGCAATGAAAGTATAAAACTGTGAAATACTAGAAAAAGATATACTTATGAGCTCAAAAGGGGGTTCAAGCGAATCATCCGGATGTGCCGATGTGAGACAGTTAATGAATGTGAGAAAAATCAAGGTATCTCAAACAAAAACAAAAGAGAAAGAGCAGTAAGAAGTAAACCACGTAAGGAAATTTCACATAGGAAAATCTTAAGAGAAGTGGAATCGGAGCACAAAGCAAAGGAGAAAGAACGGTAGAACAAGGTCGAAATACTTTTGACCAACTTAGTCCAAACTAATTCTAAACCAACATGGTCTGGTCTTTACAGACCTGTTGGTAAACAAACTTAATGCAATCTTGATAAGGCTTGCGACCACTATCCAGTGACCTGAGGGAGTTTCTTTAGTGAGTTGAAGGCCTAAGGATAGGAAAAAGGTCATTGCAGCAGATTGTATCTGGGCACTTTATAGTAGCCGGATGAGTCTTTATTGTAGAAAAAGAAGGGTTAAAGGCAGTAGTTGGAGACCTTTGTATGTAATAACATGCACATTCTTTAGTCAATAAAGGCAGGACTGCCAAAAAAAAAAAAAATAAAAATAATTATTTATTCTTTATTATAAGAACTATAGTAATATACATGCTTAAATCAATGATATTGTATTTACTATGTCCATACCTTTTTTTGGCTTGTCTATGTCTATAGTGTCCGTAGTGTCTATACATTTTATAATAAAGTATATATTATTAAAAAATATACAATTATATGTAAAATTTAGTGATAAATCTTTTTTACTTAATTTTAAATCATGTTATCATAATAAAATTTTAAGTCATATGGGCCGATTTAAATAATTTATAAGTAGAGCTTATTTTTTAAAAAAATTAAGGCTAAATAACTTCTAATCTACTAGTCTGTTTTAAATAATATTACTACCGAAATGTTTGTCTCTTTGAGACAATTCCAACGAGCCCAAAATCATTAAAATCCAATCACAGGATCGCAAGATAATGCACTGTCAAATAGTAATGCACCTAGGAGGTGGGGTTGATTGGTTAGTCCTATGTCTAACCAATCAACTCCACCCTGAGGTGCGTCACTATTTGACAACGCATTATCTTGCTATCCTGTAATTGGATTTTAATGATTTTGGGCTCGTTGGAATCGTCTCAAAGAGGCGAACATTTTGGTTGTAAAATCATTTAAAACAGGCCAGTAGATCAGAAGCTATTTAGTCTTAAAGTTTTTAAAAAAATAAGCTCTACTTATAAAATACTTAAATCAGCCTATATGTAATTTTTTTGTTTAAAAATGTTCAAAACTGTCCAAACTCATGTTCATGACTGTTCATATACATCATTGCTTTAAATAATATATAAGTACATATATTTGCACATATATATATTCTATAAAATATCATGAAATTACTAGTATGTGAAAATTTTGCATATCTGATGCATCATGTGATTACCAGTACGAGAAAAATTACATAATATGTATGTGTCTATAAACTTTCTATATATAAATAGGTGTAGTTGTTAAGTAAAAATATTATGTGATAAATAGCACATCTCTAAAGATTATTTGACTTTTTAAAAACCTAGATACAACCTGCTATAACTACCGTATATGTCCGAAAATAAGCACTACCTAAAATAAGCTACCCCTGATTTTTTTTAAAAATCTTAAAAAATTCGTTAGCAGTTGCTACATATAAAACTTTTTTCTACTAAGAAACTTCAAAAAAAATTGATTAAGTAAAGTTGTTCAGCGCATCAAAATACATCTACAATAAAAATTTGGTGTCATTTGGATAACTTTTTATTAGTACATTTTTTAATTTTTTCAAAAAATGATATTTCAAAAATAAGCTACTTTACGATTTTCGTATAATTTTTTGGCCAAAAAAGGTAGCTTAATTTCGGACACATACGGTATTTTTTACTTTTTTTTAACTTGTTAAAAATAATCTAAATATCATTTGTGATCAATATTTTTTTATTTTTTTATTTTTTTTTTTGTTGTTAAGGTGAGATTTTGCCTTTATCTTTATTAATAAAATGTGTGAGATTTCTCGAGGGGTTTCTCGAATTACAAATTATTATACAAGAATTAAGACTTAGACTATAGATAAACTAATTCTATCTAAATTATCTGCAACCTAAACCTACTAGAGTGGTTAAAACTCACCTAGATTTGGATGTGGAGAATAGAGTTAGTAGGACAGCTATATTTAATCCAATTATATGACCAAATGTCTATTTTTCTAAGTGCTAGCCCAAAAGGTGGTCAAGTATTTGTATTGTTTTCATGTAATTGGTCTGGTAGACCACATATACAATTATAGGTATATAGAGCTTTGTTGTGTGAGAATGTGCGTGCCGATTTAGTAAATGTAGAATAAGAAGGTTGTTGTAACAGATTTTGTGAAGATTTCCAGTCTGCAAGTTTTATATAGTATGGTTTCCATAACTGTTCATGAATTTTTTGTGAGATAAGCAAAAGGAGTTTAACAATAGTATTAGATGCATTTTTGTAGGAAGTATATTGAGATACAATATTGATAAGTGGTATCCCTTACTTTGTAGGGGTTCGCAGGCAAATTTGCCTGTATAATTATTATAAATATACCTCTGATCTAGTTTTTTAATCATTTAAGATATTTAAATAAAATTTGGTATTATAATATTTAAGAACAAGGATTATATTTTTGAATTATTTAAACTTATATTATAAGACAAAAAGTTTATGTTGCTTATAAGCTGAAAATATTAAATTTTAAAGAAATTTTTTAACCAAAAAAATATTTTACAATATCTTGGCGAATTCTTTAAATATTGGTTTTAAAAATATAGTTTCTAATACAATATTGTAGTTTATATAAAGGATGACAACTTTCATTATTTGACTTTATATGATTTACTTGTAAAAATTAGGACTTGTATTAGAAGTGAAAATTTTTTTTATAGACGAGAACATATAAAATTTGAGAAAACCTAAAGAAAAAATTCTATAGTAAAAGTTCCAAAACAAAAACTTTAAACTTTTATTACACCAAAGTTTATTAATAATTTTAAAAAAATTTTATAATAAAGTTGATAAAACAGAACTAATATTATATTTTTTACTTAGAAAGTATATAGCTAAAATTAATATTTAAGGTTTTATTTAAAAAATTTAAAATTTTAAAATTTTTGCAGACAAATATGCCTGTATAACAAATTAAGGGATAGGGATAAATCCCTAAATTGTAGTGTAAAAAGTTGTAGTATTAAAGGGTATAGATTGTGTAGAGGAAAAACAGTAGTGTGTTATAAGATTGTTACATAGTTGCTGTAGTTCATTGGATATTATGTCTGATAAGTCTGAAAAGGAAAAGTTTTTGATTGCATTTTGGATAATGGTTAATATATTGTTTGAATCTGGACAAAGTAGCCAGTGGAGTTAGTGATCTGTTTGATTGCATGTAATACAAGTTGGATGTATTTGAAGAGAAGGATTTGTAGAAAGAAAATAAGAAAGTATAGGAAGCATATGTAGCATACATTTAATTCGAAATGATTTTTGAGAACAAAGTTGAAAATTAGTATAGTTATATATGCGCTTGTGGTTGTGATTGAGGTATAGCCAGGTTGCATTCCAATCAATTTGTTGAGAAAGGGTGATAATTTGTTGAATTCTGTGTTGGGAGGACCATATAGCAATAGTATGTGCATTGCAGATATTTTTTATGGCACGACGTGTTGGTTGCTCAATATTATGTTTTTTGTAAATAAAAGTAAAAGATGGGTTGTAAATATTATAGGGCTAAAATTCTAGAATAGATGAGGAGAAGTGGCTTTTTGCAAGTTTATCAGCTTTATTGTTGTATTCATTATTGCTATGTGCTTGCACTTTGTGTAGTGTAATATTGAGAGAATATGATTTGATGATATTAAGAAAGATATGCCAAATAGGCCAGTAATTGTATGAATAGAGTTTGTTGTAATTGTGAGTATGGGAAATAAGTGTATTATACTTTGAAATGATGGATTGAGAATCAGTATATATGTCTATATTATTATTTCGAGGGCAAGTACAAATTGCAGATAATATAGCAATTAGTTTAGCTTTGTATAAAGATGGCCAGTTTTGAATTTGTGCAGAAAAAGAGTGAGAGATATTGTTATTAAAAACTTGAATCCATGCAATTCACATAGAGCATCTTGGGTTGGAGATATTAATAACTGAACCATCAGTATAAAAACAAAAATTTGAAAGTATAGAATTAGATTGTGCTATAGATTGGAGTTTTGTGGTAGCTGAAGAAGTCAGAAAAATATCTAAAATGGGGTTGTTGTGTATTATAATTTGGGGAAGAGAAGGAGTATTAATAAAATGGCGAGATGCAATAAAATATAGCAGATCAAGGTGGTTAGCATTAAGTTGAAGTTTGTTTGTAAGTTGAGTATAGATTTTTCTGCCTAAAAATTTAGTAGATATAGTAGCTGATATATCTAAAGTACAGGCATTCTGAATTCTATTTGAATTAAGAGAACATCCTGAGCAGGTGGTGCAATGTATATTAGGAGTAGGATATAGGGATGTAATGCTATAATCAGTTTGTATATTCCAATGTGTTATAGAAATAGTATTGGTAGTATAGTTAAATCGTCGAGCTTTTCCAATTATAATTTCTTGCTCAAAATAGGAAATAAGCCAAGGTTTGGATTTAGGATTAAAGTGACCAGTTTGAAATGAAAGCGAATTAAGATTAGAGAGATGTAAAGAGGTGCTAATACAGCGAGTAGTAGTGTTGGATAGAATTTTGTTTTCAAGTACAAGAAACCAATTAGGTGTTTTTCCTGGTATAAGATTAAGAATTCTAGGAGAAATATGTGACCAAGATAGAAGAGTTGTATTATCATAAGAAGTAAGTTGCTCTAGAAATAAAATATGCTTTGAGTGTAGTTGATGTTTAAAAGTTATATATTGAAGGTAATTGCAAAGAAGGGATTCAAGTGTGGTATAGGGGAGGTTGATAGTAAATGGACATAGAATTTCAGCATGTGCAGATATAGAAGATTCTAAGTAATTAAGAAGCTGAATTATCTTAAAGGTAGTAGTGTGTTTATTGGGACCATCAATAATAGGGTTAGAGTATTGTAGTATATTGGCAGTAGACCATAGATTGTTTTGTAATTGTTGTAATCGGATATATGTACTATTACCAAGTAAATGAGGGTTGTTAAGTCGAAGAAAAAAAGTAGAAAGATGTTGTTGTAATTGTATATTCCAAATGTTTTTTATTCCATATATATTGTGATTAAGCATAGTGCTATTAGGTGTATTTTTGGCAAGCCTTGCTTTATGTTTAGCAACAGTGAGGTATTTAGAGAGGATTTTGTTACATGTTGAATGAGAAAGAACTATATTGTAAATGCGATACTCAAGAATAGGTATAATAACATTGTTAATAATATAACATGCTTGCTTATCAGTAATTTGTTTAGTATCAAGTATGTTGATAAGCTCAAAAGCTTCTTGATTAATTAGTTTAGACTGTGTTGTAGATTTTGATGAAGTAGAAAACCAGCATCCAAGAAATTTAAAAGGTGTTGTAGGAGGCTGACATTGAATATTGTAGCTTAAAAAAGGAATGGGTGGTGTATGTATAGAGTTGGATACAAGAATAGATTTTTGTGGATTGACTTTAATATTGGCCATTTGGTAGAATGAAGATGCTGTATGAAGAATATTTTCTAGTTGTTGTTTGGATTCAGCAATCCATAGAGTGTCATCCATATATGCAAGGACAGATGTTGATACTTGTTGGAAGTCAAAAGTATTTGGAGATATACTAGAAAGCCAAAATACTGAGGATTGGTAGCCTGTGTAAGAATTAGAAATTTTGGTGATAAAAGGATCATAATAGATTCGCCAAAAGAGAGGTGTAATAGTTTCACTCTGATCCATTCCATCATGAACTTCATAAGAAGGTGTAAGCCCCAGATTAGTAATTACTCTATTAGTTCTTTGTATAAGAAGATTAGTAAGAATTGTTAAAGGTGTGGTAGCATATTAAGTCTTTTAAGAGATAAAATAAAGAGATCTATATTGACTGAATCATATGCTTTGCACATATCCTAAGACAAAAGCCAGATTTCCTTTTGATTGCAGTTTGCATCTTTAATAAAATTGTTGAGAATATGAATTGGAATATTAGTGCTATTGCCGGGAAGTGCAACATAGTTGTGTGGATTAAGGATATTGTAGGAGGAAAAAACAGAGTTTAGTTGATTAGTAAGAATTTTAGTGTATAGTTTTTTAATATGTTCAATAAGGCTGATTGGTCGTGTATTGTATAAATGTAAAGCTGCAGACATTAGAATATCAATGAACATATACTATGACATTTGACATGACGTATGTGACGTGATGTTTAATATGATTATATATAAATTTTATATGATGTGAAGAGTAACGTACTATCTTGGACCTTCTAAATGTCTGCAGCTCTATATAAATGTCCGTCAAAGGTTGGTTTTTTGGAAATTGGAAAAATGCGGCCATCTTTCCATTGTTTAGGAATTGAGCCAGATATTAAATACCGGTTCAATAGTGCTGTAATAGCAGTAATAGTTTGTAAACCTGCATGCTTAAGCATTTCATAGCTAATGCCAGAAGGACCACATGCTTTGTTGTTCGAGAAGTTGTTGATAGTATTGATGGTTTCTTCTAGAGTAATTGGTACTAAAATAGGGTTGTACCATTCAGGTATAATATTGGGTTTGGGTGAGTATTCCGATTGCCAATCAGTAGAGTGGATGTGTTGATTATAGGTATAGTTAGTGGTCCATTGGCAAAAATGTGATCGGATATAATCTTTAATTTCTGTAGGGTCTGTAAGAATATCTGTTTGAGTTTTTATATTATTAAAATAAACAGGATCAGTATGACGGTTAAGAATGCTATTAATCATTTTAGTTGGATGAGTAAGTAGTCTTTCACATCTGGTATTGATAGCTGTTTTAATGTGATGTCTAAGATGATAGGAATTTT
>QKWP01001365.1:18227-39227 GCA_003550325.1 Gigaspora rosea | reverse complement strand
AAAAAAAAAAAAAAAAAAACAAAGTTATATTCTTTAAAAAAAACAAAACAATAAACCCAATTTCATTCTTTAAAAAAAAAATTTTATTCTCTAAAAAAAAAATTAATTCATACTTTATATTTTTTATTAGCACATTTCAAATATAATATTTCTAAAAAGAATTTAACTAATTTTAACACCTGGTTAAAGTTATAAATTTTAACTACCCTTTATTTTTATAGAAGTTTTTTATATAAAAAATTATTCTTTAAAAATTAGGATTAGAGTAAGGTATAGGTATATTAAGTTAGAGGATGGATTGATTATTTATATACAAAATTAGATGTCAAAAACTTCTATTTAATAGCCCAAAGCTAGTTTTTGTAATAAAATTTTGTGATATTGATAATTTTTTGATTTTTTATTTAAATTTTCTTAAAATTTTCTTTATTTTATTACACAAGATCCTGCAGCCTGATTGGTAAATTATAGGGTGGTTACATCACCAGGGGGGCAAGTTAGCAACACTCTTCTAAAAATTATCCTATTAGTATTCTTTTAAATATATTCTTTTTGCCTATTAGCTGTTTTTAAATATAACCTTTTTATCCAATACCTTATAATTTTTTTTAAAAAAAGGGCCTCTATTAGCAATTTTCAAATATGATCTCATATAGATTGTTTGGAGTCCTGACAAACCTACAATGTGCATTTAGAGAAGTATTGAATTTAGAAAAAGCTAATTAAATTGTAGCTTTAAAAATTAGATTACCAAGTTTGTATAACTTCTACTAAAACTGTATAATCTATCTTAAATACTAAAATTTGATCAGCTATATGTATTTAGAAAGGTAGGGTCATATAGAAAATTATTTAAAAAAAATATATTTACAGAATATAGAAAGTGCATTTTGTACTAATAATTTCTTACAAACAAGACAATAACATATATTTAGAGAAATATTGTATTTATAGAGATTGTATTTATGAAGATTTGACTGTATTATTAACTATTATATATTTTTTAAAAAATAATCTATTCTAAAAATAAGCTACCCTTTATTTTTTTAAAAAAATTTTTTTTTTATATTTAAAGTAAGATCATGCCTTAGCCTTTATTAAATTAATTACTATTACTACCAAGTACTACAGTCAGTACCACCTAAAGCCAACAACTTTTTATATATAGGTGCCAATTTTTTAGCTACAGAGTAACATGATTGACCAATAAAAATGCAAAAAAATTTAATATAAATTTAAATTTTATTAATAAATTTTAAAATTTTGGTAATAAATTTAAATTTTGTTATGATTTTTTATATCTAAGCACCAAATTTTTAAACTATATATAACTTTAAATTGAAATAAACTTTTTAAAATAAGAGATGCTAAAAATTTTATTTGTAGATTTGATAGTTTAATCAAAAAGCTATTAATTTTATAAAAACTTTTTTTTAGTTTATTTTATTTTAAAAAAATTATAAAAGTTTAAAATTTTCATAGTTAAAAGTTGATGGCTTTTCAAGGTAGCAACTATAGAACTTAGACTGTTTATTTAAGACCTAAATCTTCTAAAGTAACTTATGTATTCCACTGATATACTTAATCTAATTTTTATATATTGCTTGTTTACCAATAGTATCTGTAATGCTACTGTTACCAGGTTTATATTTTAAGCTGTTTCTTGTAATGCTATCACAATCTGGTCTATATCTTAAGCCACTATTTTTTTACTAGTATCTGTAATGGTATGTATGCTTTTGCAAAGTTCACTAACCCCAGTACTCTTTTCATTCCTTTTTTGATTTTTTTTAGTTGTATTTTCTATTCTTAATCGCTTTCTATCACCAAAATTTGCACAGGGATTACTATCGGTTATTGGATAGTAATCAATTTAAATCCCCTCTGACAAGGACTATCGATTAAGATAGTAATCGATAATAATTGGTAATAATTGATAGATATCTGATTAAAAATCACAAATAACAATACTATTATACTGTATACTTATTTTTAAATATTTTACGGATTTTCGCATGTTTTCGCATGTTTTCACAAGGTTTCGCAATTTAATATAAAATTTTATATTTTATTTATTTTTATTTATTATTATTATTATACATTATATTTTAATTAAATATATATTTTTAAAAAATAAAAACAAAACAAAACTAAACCTGAAAAAAATAATGAAAAAACAAAAACGAAAAAATATAAATATTTTGAACCTTTTTGCACTTTGTTGCATAATGCTAACTCTATACACTTATTTTTCTTACCCTGCAGTTAGCTATTATTTCTTTTCTTCTTTGTTTTAACTATAATATTCGCTTATATTCGCTTATATTTGCTACTTCCTAAAATAAAAAAAATAACCAAAAAAAATAAATCTAAAAAAAACGAAAATGAAAAAAATAGTAATATTTTAAACTACTTTTATCATCGCAAATACTAGCTCTATACACTGTTACAGTACTAGAAGCAGTGTTTAAAATAGCATAGTAAAAATCCGGATCCACTGGTATTTTGATAAAATTTTGAGCAAAAAAACCGGTTTTTAATATATAAAAACAGGATTTTTTTGCTTTGAACCGGTAAATTTCAAATCCTATTTTAAACACTGACCGGAAGCCTTCTTTAATTCCGATAAAGTAACAATCACACGGCTCCTGAGATCCCTTACTTTGGGCATGAAGCGGTGTACAAGAGGGAAGTATAGTTTCCTTTATGTCTGTAAAAAACTATACACTTCTCTAAGGCAGTTCGATATAAAACAACAAGAGATAATAGACAGTTTATTAATTTAACAAGGGGGCTATTCCAAGGTGTCTGTTCTTTAGAAATCCCAAGAGTTTATTAATAAGAGAGGAGGATAATAAATATAAAGGTAAAGATAAAATAAAATGTCTGGATCTGTCTATAACTAAGGAAAATAAAGTGAGTTTATATATCTATTGAGCTAAGCATCACTAAGCGTCGTTAAGCGTCGCTAAGCATCATTAAGTATCACTAAGTGTTGTTAAGCGTCGCTAAGCAACGTTAAGTGTTGCTAAGCGTCGTTAAGCGTCGCTAAGCGTCATTGAGTGTCATTGCACATCAATTTCGCTTATTACTATTACTAAATACAGTTATTACAAAATTTCCTTATTAAGTTCTAATTTTTCAACTAATTTCTACCAAAATTAACAAAACTATTCTATAACAACACTTATTTTACTTATCCTGTAGTTAGCTATTATTTCTTTTCTTCTTTGTTTAACTATTATATTTGTTTATATTCACTAATATTCACTCATATTCACAACTTCTTAATAAGTAAAAAAAAAAACAAACAAAAAACAAAAAACAAACCCAAAAAAGATAACAAAAAAAACAAAAACAATAAAAAATAACTATTATATTTGCTTATATTCGCTCATATTCGACTATATCCACTCATATTCGTAACTTCTTGCAAAATGCCAAAGATGTTAGAATTGGTGTTCTTGTAAAGTGGCAAAAAAGTCAAATCATTTTTTTGCAAAGTTCCGAAAGAAATAAGGAAAAAAAAAAAAATAAAAAAAAACAAAACAAAACTAAAAAAAATGAAACCAAATCAAAAAAAAAAAAAAGAAACTGAAAAAACAATGTAAATTTGATAGAAGATCTAATTATAAACAAAAAAAAATAAACAAGATCTAATTTATCTTGTAGTACAATCATCAAAAATTATTAAAACATTTCAAAAAAATTTGAAATACTGTATTAAAAGAAAAAAGAAAAGAAAAGAGAGAAAAGAAGAGAGGAGTAAAAGTGAGAGAGAAGTAAAAAGGAGAGAGAAATAAAAGGGAAAGAGAAATAAAAAGGAAAAAGAAATAAAAGAGATTTTTTTTTTTTTAAGTTTTTTTATACAATTTGTGGAATATATATTTATGATCTATGGTAGCTTATGAATCAAATAGGCTTAAGAAATTTTGAACTTTGTTTTTTTTTTTTTACCTAGTAATTTGGAATGAAATTTTTGTAATGGGTATATAATCGTTAAAGATCTGTTAATCGTTATATATCATTTCAAATAATTATAATTATAATCGATTTATAAATATAACGATTATAATATAGAAAATGATATATATCAATTATAGATATATATCGATTTTTAGCCAGTTAATCGATATATATCATTATTTTTTAATTGATATAAAATGATTAACTGTTATATATTGATTAATATCTATATATAAAAGTTGCTGATATCTTCTCTTTTTACTTCCAATTCATAGATCCAAAAAGGTAAATCTACTAGGTTTTATGCATTAATAGTCTCTTTTCTCTTGGTATTTGCTTCTGAAACACTTGTTTTTTTTTTTAATACAACTCTGATAGTTTAGTTAATAGGTCTGCTATAAGTTCTTTTGTTATAAGTTTGCTTCTAGTTAATTTACTTTTGGTCAGTTTCTATCCAATTTCTGTTCAAGTATTATTAAATATTAGCTACCTCTTTGCTTGGATCTTGTTAAGCATGGTTTTATTGTTATATTAAAACTTATTAACAATTAAAAATTAATTTTTAATTGTTAATAATATTTGATCAACTGGACCAATTTCGATAATTTAACTAACAAAATGATTTTTTAATAAGAGGATAAAATCTGATTATAGAATTCAAGATTAAAATAAATTTGTATTACTATAAATTGTTTATAATTCTTTAATAAATTATAAACTTTTTATAATAATACAAATCTATTTTGATTTTAGGATTCAGTAATTAGATTTTAATAATTTTAGGCTTACTAAAATCTTCTTACTGAGAAAATCATTTAGTAGTTAAATCATTGAAATCAGTCTAGTAGATCAAAAGTTATTAATAAATGAATATTAATTTTTAATTGTTAATAATTTTTAATTTACTAGACAATTTTAATGATTTAACTACCAAAATGATTCTTAATGAAAGAATTCTAGCAAGCTCAAAATTATAAAAATCAAATTACAGAATCCAAAGATTAGATGTATTACTATAAATGGTTTATAATATTTAATAAATTATAAAACTTCTATAGTAATACAAATCTATTTCAATATCAGAATCTAGTGATCTCAGAATCTAGTGATTAGATTTAATAATTTTGGGCTTGCTAAAATTCTCTTATTAATAGGATTATTTTGGTAATTAAATTATCAAAATTGGCCTAGTAGATCAAAAGTTATTAATAATTGAAAATTAATTTTTAATTGTTAATAACTTTTGATCTACTGGGCAAATTTTGATAATTTAACTATCGAAATAATCTTTTTAATGAGAGAATGCTAGCAAATTCAAAATCATAAAAATCCAATTAGATCTGAATAAATTTGTACTGTATTACTATAAATGGTTTATAATTTTTTAATAAATTATAAAACTTCTATAATAATATGAATCTATTCTGATTTTAGGATTGAATTATTTGATTTTAATAATTTTGGTTTTGCTAAAATCCTCTTATTGAGAAAGTTATTTTAGTAGTTAAATTATCAAATTTGATCCAGTAGATCAAAAGTTATTAATTATTAATTATTATTAATAAATCTATAATTTTAGTCAAAAATAATTTTGTAATTTAGGTCAAAATTATACCTAATACTTTAGCTAACTCCACTCTCCAGAAATTAGCTAATTTCTGAAAACCTTCTTATAGTTAGTTTGTACTAAAATTAATAGTTATGATTTTTATTTTTAAAAAATTTTTGTTATTTACAATTGTAACAAATTAAAGCGACTACTATACATATCCTCTAAATTTGCTTTTCATACCTCCTATCATAATTAAAAAATTTTAAAACTTTGAGCAAAGATATTTTGTCAACTATTTGACTAAATTCAATAACCTTTTTTTATTTGAATTATATGATTTTGTAGAATTAAAATAAAAAAAGTTTATCAAATTTAGTCAGATGGTTGTCAAGATACCTTTGCTTAAAGTTAAAGAAAAATCAAAGCATCTATTAAAATAAAAGCTGTGCCAAAGTTTTTTAAAACTTTGAGCAAAGATATCTTGACAACTATCTGATCAAATTCGATGTTCTTTTTTTTATTTGAATTCTATAAATGTCTATTAAAATAAAAACTGTACTAAAGTTTTTTTTAAAACTTTGAGCAAAGATATCTAGACAACTATTTGACCAAATTCTATGAACTTTTTTTTATTTAAATTCTATGATCATAGAATTCAAATAAAAAAAAAGTTCATCAAATTTGACCAAATAGTTGTCTAAATATCTTTGTTCTAAGTTTTAAAAAAACTTCAGCATAGCTTTTATTTTGATAAACGTTTTGATTTTTCTCTAACTTTGAGTAAAGGTATTTTGATAACTAAACTTTTTTTATTTGAATTCTATGAATTCATATGATTCAAATAAAAAAAAGTTTATTGAATTTGGTCAGATAGTTGTTTAAATAACTTTGCTCAAAGTTTTAAAAAACTTTAGTATAGCTTTTATTTTGATAGATATTTTGATTTTTCTTCAATTTGAATAAAGATAACTTGACATACATCTGACTAATTTTATGAACTTTTTTATTTAAATTATATAAATTCATAAAATTAAAATAAAAAAAAATTCATTGAAATTAGTCAGATATTTGTTAAGAAACCTTTGCTCAAAGTTAGAGAAAAATCAAACTATTATCAAAATAAAAGCTGTACAAAAGTTTTTTAAAATTTTAAACAAAGATATCTTAATAGCTACCTGACCAAATCCAATGAACTTTTTTTTTATTTGAATTCTATGAATTTATAGAATTCAAATAAAAAAGTTCATCGAATTTGGTTAAATGGTTTGTCAAGATATCTTTGCTTAAATTTTTAAGGGTAGGGTATTTTTTGGCTTGTGTAATACATAAATTTGCAGATCTTCTGCTCCTGATTGGCCAAACTACCAGTTTGGCCAATCAGGGACAGGTGATCTGCAAATTTATGCATTACACAAGCCAAAAAACCCTACCTTCAAAAAACTTTGGCACAGCTTTTATTTTTAAATTTGAACAAAGATTTCTTGACAACTACTTAATTAAATTTAATAAACTTCTTTTATTTTAATTCTATAATTTCATAATTCAAATAAAAAAAGTTCATTGAATTTAGTCAGATGATTGTTAAAATATCTTTACTCAAAGTTTTAAAATTTTTTAATTTTGATAAAAGATATTAATAGCAAATTTAGAGGGTATATATAGTAGTTATCTAAATTAAAAGTTATAGTATTTTATTATGATTTACTATCTTGATATATAAATATCAAGGTAGCTTTTTGTTTTAAATTATCTATTTTCTATAAATATAAGATAATTTTGGCTATTAGGGAAATGACAAAAATTAGATGATTTTTTAGAGAAAGAGAGAGGATAAAAAAAGTTGAAATTATATATAAGAACCTGTCTATATATATATTAAGGAAGAGGAAAAAGAGATAGGTCTCTGATAAAAAATAATCAGGTGATTAATAACATGGCACTTATTAATGAATATAATATATGTAATGTTATTTAGTAAATTTATATGATTATAAAATTATTTTTTTTGTTATTTTTTGCTATTTCAGTATATATTTGATCTACTAGACCAATTTCGATAATTCAACTGCCAAAATAATCAGCTCAATAAGAGAATTCTAGCAAGTCTAAAATCATAAAAATCCAACCACAGGATCCAGAAATCAAAATAAATTTGTATTACTATAAATAGTTTATTTTTATTTTTTATTTTTTTGCTTTGACAATCCTGCTTTTATTAACTAGAAAAACTGCATATCTTTGTATACAAAATTTCAGTTTATAGCTACTACCGAAATCCCTCCTTTCTCTAATAAAAACTTACTTGCGCTACATAATATTCACTAAGTACGATCTGCTGCAACAACAATTTTCTCAGACAGGGGCACTATAAATAGTTTATAATTCTTTAATAAATTATAAAACTTCTATAATAACACAAATTTATTTCGATCTTAGGATCCAGTAATAAGATTTTAATGATTTTGGGCTTGCTAGAATCCTCTCATTGAGGTCATTATTTTGGTAGTTGAATTATCGAAATTGGCCTAGTAGATCAAAAGTTAGTAACAATTGAAATTAATTTTTAATTTAATAGCTTTTGATCTACTGGACCAATTTCGATGTTTAAATACCAAAATAATCAGTTTAATTCTAGCAAGTCCAAAATCATAAAATCCAATTACAAGACCCAGAGATCAGAAAATTTTGTATTACTATAAATGGTTTATAATTTTTTAATAAATTATAAAACTTCTATAGTAATACAAATCTATTCTGATCTTAGGATCTAGTGATTGGATTTTGATTATTTTGGGCTTGCTGGAATCTTCTCATTGAAAGGATCATTTTAGTAGTTAAATCGAAATTGGCCCAGTAGACCAAAAGTTATTTACTAATAAATATCATATCTAACTTTTTAATAATTGTAAAATCTGATTGGCTGATTGGGGTATCAGATAGAAGTGAGTGAGATAGGGGTGAGGTGGATTCATAGTAAAAAAAAACAGCTGATTTCTAGAAGCCTCCAGAGGGCTTTCAGAAATCAGCTGATTTTAGGAGGGATAAGGGGTATACATGTTGGCAAAATTCCAAATTACTATAGTTTGGGATTTGTTTGTGCCCAAATCCCAAATACATCTCAAATTAATTTCTCAAAAACTTTATTAATAATCTTTGTTTAAACAAATAGTAGATATTTTTATTGTTGTAAATAATATATTTGCAAAATTTTAAGACTACTTTTTTTGATTTGATCTTTTACAAATAGCAATGATTTTTTTTGAATTTAGGATTTGTTCATGTTTTGCCAGCAAGTATAGATGAAGGGGTCAGCTAAAATATCAGGTATAATTCCGGCCAAAATTTTATAATTTTGGCCAAAGTTACAAAATTATTTTTGATCAAAATTATAGATTTATTAACAATATTTAATAATTAATAACTTTTAATTTACTGGATCAAATTTAATGATTTAACTACCAAAATAATCCAAGCCAAAATCATTAAAATCTAATTACTGAATTCTAAGATCAGAATAGATATATGTTACTATAAAAGTTTTATAATTTTATTAAAAAATTATAAACTATTTATAGTAATACAATTTTATTCTGATCTCTGAATCCTGTGATTGGATTTTTATAATTTTGGACTTGCTAAAATTCTCTCATTGTAGTTAAATTATCGAAATTGGCCCAGTAGATCAAAAGTCATTAACAATTAAAAATAATTTTCAATTGTTAATAACTTTTGATTTACTAGGCCAATTTCGATAATTCAACTATCAAAATGATACCTCAATGAGAGAATTCTAGCAAGCCCAAAATAATTGAAATCTAATCACTAGATTCTAAGATCGAAATAGATTTGTGTTACTATAGAAGTTATAATTTATTAAAGAATTATAAACTATTTATAGTAATACAAATTTATTCTAATCTCTAGATCATGTAATTGGATTTTTATAATTTTGGCTTGCTAGAATCCTCTTATTGAGCTAATCATTTTGGTAGTTTTAAATCATCAAAATTGGTCTAGTAGATTAAAAGTTATTAACAATTATAATTTAATTTATAATTGTTAAATAACTTTTAATCTACTGGGCCAATTTCGATAATTCAACTACCAAAATGATCAGCTTAATAAAAGGATTCTAGCAAGCCTAAAATTATAAAAATCCAATTACAGAATCCAGAGATCAGAATAAATTTAAGTTACTATAAATTCTTTAATAAATTATAAAACTTATAGTAATACAAATTTATTCTGATCTTGGGATCTAGTAATTAGATTTTAATAATTTTGGGCTTGCTAGAATCCTCTTATTAAGTTGATCATTTTGGTAGATGAATCATTGAAATTGGTCTAGTAAATCAAAAGTTATTAACAATTGAAAATTAATTTTTAATTGTGAATAACTTTTGATTTACTGGGGATTCAATTACCAAAATGATCACTTAATAAGAGGATTCTAGCAAACCAAAAATCATAAAAATCCAATCACAGAATCCAGAGATCAGAATAAATTTGTATTATAGTTATCCCCTATCCCCTTCTATGGTCACCTTCTCTATAGTTACAAAATCAATATAGTTACTTTTTTTTTTTACCAACTTTTTTTATATTAATTATACTTCTATATAGGCACAATTGCTTTATAGTCACTATCACAATTTTTTGCTAACCATCTATATAATCCCTATAATAAAATTACTTTGCTAAAGTCATATCAATTGTGAGTAGGGTTCCAAGTTCTGACCCGGATAACTGTGAAACTGATAACCCGACCTGAAAAAATTACTATCCGGGTTATATTTTTGACAAACCGATTTAAATATATAAACGGGTCATTCGTCAATAGACGGGTCAGCCGTCAATAAACGGGTTACCCATCAATAAACAGGTCACCCATCAATAAGTCATAGGAGGAAATGCTTCTTTATACGAAATTTCTTTAAAATTATGTATTTAGTTGTATTGTTGACTTACTTCGCTAATCAGTTATCCGGGTTACCCGAACATAACCGGGTGACCTGTTTTATTCGGATAGCCAGATCACCGATTACAACCGGGTGATCGGGTAACTGGGTTTAGTTTCGGGTACCCGGTTGGAAAAGATAATTGACTCGACGGGTCACAGATAGGGATTTTCAAACTGGTTTGGAACCCTAATTGTGGGTTTTACGAATTTAGCAAAAAGTTATATTAGTACGAAATACGGATTATGCGAATTTAAAAAATTTTAGCCAATCAAAGCAACTCTATAAAATTTATTCATTCGTACAGGACCCTGAAATATATATAGATAGGTCAGATATGAGTTTGCTTATTTTTGAGGTTTTTATGCAGATCTTTTCTATTTATAATAATATTTTTGTTTATTTGTAAAGTTTTTTCTGCAGATCTTTATTTTTTTAGTAACCCTATAATTAACCTGACCTATCTATATATATTTCGGGGTCCTATTTGTACATATGGTGCAGGAAATCTAAAAAATTAGAAATGAGCTCTAGACCTTCACTTATAGATATTGATAATTTTAGGAAATTTATTTTCGATATGCTACTAGTTTATGCTGCAATATATACTATATGTATATGTTGTGCCTCAGATTGATCCTTGCATTAGATTGACACCGGCCTAAATTAGATTAGGGTTAGGATAAAATTACGGTAAAGTTAGGAGATAGTTTAGGCCAGTTGTTGTCGATCATTTAATGCTGGTCAGTTAATAGTCATCTGACATATGTTGGATTCAATCTGACGCAAGTTTTAATTTGAGGCACAACATATATATTTTATTTATTTTATTAATCAAAAAAATTTTTTTAAATAACTTTAAAAAAAATAAAAATGGTGATTATTTGCATATTTAAATTATTTGAGATCATGATCTTAGATAAGTAAATTTTGATTTCTTTTATTTAAGTCTTTCTTTTATACAAGTGCAGTATGTACTAAATCCTTTTTTATTAGTTGCAATTAAGGCTCTACTGTGCAATAAAAACATGATCTTTAGATCTATAATTATCACGATAATCATATTCTGGTCATTTTTTTTAAAAAAAAGAAAAATTGATTTTTTTTTTTAGCAAATTTACAAATTTCTTTTTTTTGTTTGTCGCTAATACAACTACGTGCTTTCTTAGATATCAATTCAAGAGGTATTATACAAGTAATTCTTGGCTCGTGCTGGAATTTAAAAAATGGTTTAGTATGATTTTATTTTATTTATTGGCAGACACTTTTATAGTAGTATTATTGTATTTATTTTAAAATTTACATATCATATATGACTTATAATTATTTAGGAATACAATATGGATTGTTATTTGTTATCCTATTGTTAAATGCATGCATTAGAGATTCAAGCATATTATCTTACTATATTATTCTGAAATAAGCCTAGCCATTATTTCAGAATGATATGGATATGCTAAACCTAAATTATACTTATAGCAAAGAAATAGCAGTAGGCTGTTTTTAAAGCTTGAATTGCTTACAATAGAACTCGATTCTAAGACTTTAATATTTTTGAATCTTTATCTAGATCCAAATAGTGATTGGCATCGTAATTCAAATCGTGAATATAGTAATGTAATAATTATTTACTACAAAAAGTAGTAATTGTAATAATATTTACTACATGTAGTAAGTAGTAATGCCACCAAAATTGATTTTTGAAAAAGGCCTATTTCGTCTTTATTAGAGAAAATTAAAATTTTTTATAAGGAAGAGCAAATAAAATTTATATAGATATGTTCCTTATAATTTCGTCTATTCAAAAAAAGTATCAAATAATTTCATCTTTCAAGTAAAATAGGTCAAAAACAATTTCGTCTTCAAATTTTAATTTCGGGTTTTAGAACCCGAAATGCTTTCGTCCTTATGTATAGTAGTAAGGGGGCATCCATAAATAATGTTATGTACCTCCTCATAGTAGCGCTGGACCCCCTCTCTACTATATAAAAAAATTTTTCAAAATCCGTATGTTTATATATAAAATTTTACAAAACTTGAATATATTGTGATACAGTAATCCGATTTGGATGATTTAGGTACCATTCGATTCGTCTTCGTGAAACAAATCCAATGAACCAAAATCATTTCATTTGAATCACTGGATCAATAGTTATTCACAAAAAACTATTGATTTTATAGTAATTTTATAAGAAAACATAATAACCAATAGTATTGGCTAATAAAATTTGATCCAGTAATCCAAATGAAATGAAATTGGTACTATTCAACTCCTCTCACCGAGATGAATCGAATAGTACCAAAATCATTAAATTTGGACTACCGGTTCAATTTTTAACCAATTTTTTCTAAAAAAATTACGTTATATTTTTTTTGATCTCCCTACTTATTGAGAAAAACATTATCATTCATCCAACCCCCTCTTGTATAACGTTATTTATGGATGCCCCCTAAATATTATTACATATAGTAATTATTATTATATATAATTTTTATTACCGCAAGTAGTAAATATTACTACATTTAATATTTATTACTACATATAGTAAATATTACTACATGTAGCAAATATTACTACACATAGTATTTATTACCGGTACTACATTAGTATTTATTACTACATGTAGTAAATATTATTATGTAGTATTTATTACTATATGTAGTATTTATTACTACAAGACCTGCATCATATAAAATGCCATTGTTGTAGAATTGAGCTTTTTTAAATATTAAGATTTTGAAATAAAAATCCAAAAAGGACCAGTATCATGCTATATTTGCAGGCTTTTTTTTCTTTTATAAACATATGCATTTTTTAGAGCAAAAATAAAATAGTGCAGGAAAATCATGCGCGTATTGACAAAGTGGTCATAGTATAAATTCAATTCATGGTACCTTTCGATTTTGCAAAATCGATAACCTGCAATAATCAGCAAATTGAAAATCGTTGCTAGATTTTTTTTCTTTTTTTTCCTAAGCCTAATTTGCCTTTCTCTTTCTTTTTAACCTGCTTTTTTTGAATTTTTTTTTTTTAAATCTGATACCTTCTCAAAACTGATATAAAGTTTGTTTAGAACCCTGGGCATCTCTTATATAGTTTATAACTGGATTTTGGCCAAGTTTGGTCCAATTTGCAAAAACAACAAAATATATTTGTTTAAATAACTTTTGATCTAGTGATTAGAATTGATGAACTTTTTTTTGTTAGATGTGCCTTACTGAGAACTTCGTTTTAAAAAAAAGTTTATTCAAATTGGTCCATTAAATGCCAAGATAATTGGCAAAAACTGTTTTTTGCTTTTCAAATTTTGGGGGTTTTTGCTAAAAAAAACAAGTATGATCTCTATGCTAGATGTTCAAGGTTCTGTTTGTCTACCTAGTGTACCAGTTTTGGGAGGTTAGACTATATGATTATATATATAAAGCAAAACTAACATGGTCTTTGTAAATAATTATTTAAAATAAATTAGAACTGGGATTAAAGAATATTATATTACCATGTATTACGTAGTAAATAATACTATATTACTATATATTACTACGTGTAGTAAGTAATACTACATTACTACATATAGTAAATAATACTACATTACTATATTACTACATGTAGTAAGTAATACTACATTACTATATATTACTTCATATAGTAAATAATACTACTACATATTACTACATGTAGTAAGTAATTATTACAATTACGGCTTAAAAAAGACTGTGTAGTAATATATATAGTAAATATAATTGTAGTAATTACCCATTATGACACCAATCACTAGGTCCAGACTTATTTATTATTGGGACTTTTCATTGTTTGAAAAAACCCCAAATCATATAAGTCTACCTTTATCTAATATAGTTAAGATTAGGGTTGCGACCCAAACCTACTAGTTTGGGATTTGGTAGAAACCCAAACAGTATTTACTAGGTTTCGCAAAATGCTCCTAATTTGCCGTAATGTCAAACATTTATGACATGTAACTTGTATTACGACTAGAAGTCACAAATTTTTGTATATAAAAACTGGTTTGGGTCTAATCCCAAATAAGGATGAGACACGTAGTATTTGATTATTATTAGTAAGAAATATTGACATAACTTTAACTATACCTCTAGTTATTCATTCTCTTTAAACAATTATACAAATATAACTCTTCACCCATATTCAGTATTGTAATTTTTTTTGGTATTGACAACGGTCTCACTAAAAATTCATATTATAAAAATAAAAACAACCCTTTGGTTACTCTATTAATAGCGGTCACACGATCTCCTGATTGACCTAATTGATCGTGATTACCGCTGGGCAAAAGAACTTTTACTAGATTAACAAAGAGGTTATTTTTTCTAACATGCTTTTTTTCATATGCTTATAAATTTGAACAAACCCCGGTCTAAGGTTCTATTATCAAGAATTAGTAGATTTCATGTAATTAAAGCAAAGAAATTTGAAGAAAATAATACAACTCAATCCATATATAAGGAGAGTTAAATTTTTTTTAATTTTTTATCTTATATACCAATTTTTATTTTGCAACTTTTCTAACTTTATAGTCCTTTGATTTACTATTTTCTTATTTAAGGTATTGTTGAGATAATGTTACATTTTATTTTAGGCGTAAGATTGGTTTTGAAAAGGTATTTATTTCAACTTTAATTTATTACCCTTGTATTACTTTGAAAATAAAACTAAATGACTTATAATCTTTTTATTTAGATGAAGAAATTCGAATACTTAGAAAAATATATACAATATTATTCACCTAAATCACTATCACTTAACAATCTTGAACCAAAGAACTACTTTCAAAATTTATATTTATATCTTCTTTGGCCAAAATAGTTTCATCTTTATTATTTAATCCAAATATCGGATCTGATATATCCACCCAATCCTGAAAAGCCATTGTAATTTCATTTGTGTTAGGGTTTACGATTTCCTCTTCATCCTCCACTTCATTTCTTAAATCAGGTCTGTTAATTTCAGCAAAAATCGTTTCATTAATGACGATAACATTAGATTCTTATGCCGATTTCAAATGGTAAGTTACACAACTTAATGTTTCGAAGGACAATTTCCATGCTTATTCGAATTGGTTAAAATGCTGCAAAATTAAGATAAGTAAAACAATTGTTTACCAAATGCGGCAATTAAATAATCTTAGATGAAACCGGTTTCATCAGAATTTTAAATAAAAAATTTAAAACAAGTGCAGCCAGGCAAAAACCTGTATCCCTGAATCATAGCTTAAATTCTAAGACAACCAGAAAGTCAATTACGCATGCTCTTTTTATTTTACAAGTTATGATCAGGTTCTTCCGGCATAAGTTTTAACAATAAATATGAATTCTAAACCAGATTTTTACATATTACTAGCTTAGCTACATTTAATTATCTGATAATCCATCCACGATCTTGAATTGAATTCAATTTTTAGATTATCAACGTTTAAGATTATCAACGTTTAAATTGGATATACCCGATTAAAATTCAAATTTGTTGAATAATTTAAAGTTTGAAGATTATATTATTACATGCACGATTATTTATTTAATGAATTAAATAATGAATTGATGGTTTTTGAGTTTGACACTATATTTGGGTTTTGGTCGTGAGCCCAAACTAGGTAGAAATACCGATTCCCAAACCCAAACTAGGTAGAAACGCCGTAACTAAAAAAAAGGGTTTGGGTCGCAACCCTAGTTAAGATCAGTATTATCATGCGATGCTTGAAGGCCTGATCCATTAAATAAGCATTTAAATATTCAAAGAATATCCAATATTTGTATTAAAAATGATATGTTTATACTATTTCAAGGGGTTTATATGTTTTTGATTATTTAGGTAAGAGTTAGTTATGGTTAGGGTTAGAGCTTGTTTTATAAATAAAATTGCTGTCCTGACATGCTTCTAGACAGGTTTAGCCACTCATTTTTTTGTATTTTTGGCATTTTACACTTTTTTTTTGTTTTGTTAGAGCTGATCTGTAAAGATCAAATTTTACAATTTGGTTGGCTTTCTATTATATGAACGCACCTATCTTTAGACAACTCCTATTTCAAAGATTTCTTGTAATTGCTGAAGTTTGGGCATCCTAATTTCGGATACACCAATCCAATAAAATCCAATGAATGCAGTATTCAGATCTTACTGTTTTACTAACTAATGAGTTGGTGCCTATAACGTAATAGGACTTCGAAGAACTCTAATACAATTCAGATCTAAGTTTGTATAATTTTAGCAGTATTTTAGCCAAATAGATGTATAAAATAGAGCAAATTTTGAAATTTTACTATATAAAAATGCAATGTTTAATGAATTTCTATACAAAATTTTCTTTTTTAGAATCATTTAAGTTGTATCAGAGTTCTTTGGGGTTTTAACGTAATACTGTATGTGTTTTTATACAGTAAAATAATGCGAATAAAGTAAAATTAAATACAGTAATAAATAAATTTTATACGATTAGAGTGCTGACATTTATTATCTAATATTCATTTACTATAGGGGCTTACCCCTACCCTCAGATAAATCTATAAATAGAATTTTAGCCAATCAAATTTAACTAAGATAAGATTTTTTTGACCCTTCATCCCCTAAAATATTACCTAATAAATGTCAGCGCTTTTAATATTTTTTTGCTATTTTGTTAACATGTTACTTATTATATTTTTACTGTTACCTCTATATAGTCACTTTATATAAATATATATAATTGTAACTATATGGAGGTAACCTCTATATTAGTCACACCTTTATATAATTACAGTTTTTTATATCCTGGAGGTGTAACTATAGAGTATACATGAGGATGAAAGCATTTTGGGTTCTAAACCCGAAATTAAAATTTGAAGACGAAATTGTTTTTGATCTATTTTACTTGAAAGACAAAATTATTTGATACTTTTTTTGAATAGACAAAATTATAAGGAACATATTTATATAAATTTATTTGCTCTTCTTTAAAAAAATTTTTGATTTTCTCTAATGAAGACGAAATAGGCCTTTTTCAAAAATCAATTTCGGTGGCATCACTACTATAGAGGGAGACAACTGTACTATAAATGGTTTATAATTTTTTAATAAATTATAAAACTTCTATAGTAATACAAATATATTCCAATCTTAGGATCCAGTAATTAGACTTTAATAATTTTGGGCTTGCTAGAATCCTTTCATTAAGAGAATCATTTTGGTAGGGTTCCGCAATTTGATTTGATTTTCAAATATTTGAATCAAATATTTGATCAAATTCAAATTCAAATTTGACTATATTTGATTTGATCAAATTCAAATATAGCCAAATTTGATTTGATTTGATTTGAAAATTACTATTAAAAATTCAAATTCAAATCAAATTCAAATTCATATATTTGAATCAAATCAAATTCAAATCAGAGTCAATTTGATTTGATCAAATTCAAATTAATCCAATATTTGATTTGATTTGAATTTGAGGAACCCTACATTTTGGTAGTTAAATCATCAAACTTGGCCAAGTAGATCAAAAGTTATTTACTATTAAATATTATATTTAATTTTTTAATAATCGTAAAATCTGATTGGCTAATTGGGGTATTGGGTGAGTAGGGGTAAGGTGGGCTCATAGTGAAAAAAAATCAGCTGATTTATTAAAGCCCCTAAACAGATATAAACAATAGTTTGTTTATATAGAATTTTATATAGTTAGCTAATCATTTTTGAAGATATCTTGGCATCTACTAGACCAATTTGATAATCTAACCACCATTAGATTCATCTTGATGAGCTTACAACTTTCAATTAATTGCCTTTGCTTATTAACTTAGTAAAATAAAATGTTTTTTTTTGAATAATTGCTGCATTCTATATATAGAATTTACATAGTAATTTGCATCATGTTATACTAAAATTATTCTTTTGTTGAATGGCGAATCATCAATTAAATAAAATATAATTTTTGATATAGTATATAGTCACTTCTCTCTAATCTGATCTTTCTTTAATCTGAACACTATTAAACTCTCTTTAAACCAAACAAAATCTTTTAAAACATTTGTAAATTTTATTATAAAGTTCAGATTAGCTATATATAACTTTTTGAGAACTAAACTTTTTCAAATTTTTACATAATAAAAATCAGCAATTATGGTAATTTGAAATAGATCAAGTTAACTATAATTTATTTTTTTTTAATCTATTAAATTAAATATATATTGTTTAATTTATATACTAAAAATCTAACAAGATTGTTAAAACGCACCACTGGTGTTCAACACCAGTATGAAGATCAATATCAAAAAAAAAATAAACAAAAGTCAAAACTAATAAATGTTAAGTTAGAGTTAATAGTTAGGGTTAGGGTGAGGTATAGTATATAGTAAAATTTTACAAGGGGTATTTTTTTTTAAAAAAAAATGTGGTTTCATAAATAAACTTTTGAGTTAGATGGTATTTTTTAAAAAAAATACCAAAACAACAAAAATTTTATGTTACACCTGATCTTTACGTTACACTGCATTTAAAAAATTCGATTGGTGAAAATCATTGTGGTGTTGAACACCAGTGGTGCGTTTTAGTAATCTCGAAATCTAATACCAAACAAGAAAAAAAAGGTATTAATTAAAGCTATACAAATTAAATTAATTGGTTCTTATTTCATAAGATAGGCAAATAGGACTTAGCTGGCCAGCAAAAAATATTATATTTAAAATTTTTTTAGTAAAAAAATTTTTTTTATAGTTTTTTTTTTTTTATTAAGAATAAAAAAAAATTATATATGCTAATATAGAAAAATATTTTAATTTTATAAAAAAGTTATCTAGCCAGATAATAAGAACTAATTTTATTTGTTTGCATGGCCTAATTAAGAAATAAATTTTTTAATTTTTATATAATACAACAATTTTAATTCAAACACTAAAGTTAATCTAAATAGCTATTAGAATAGTTTTATAATTAGTATAAAAGGCTACAAAAAAATTATTAAAAAGATATAAATTGTTAACCTCTATCTTATAGATATTAAAAAATCTAAAAATAGCATATTATTAATATAAATTGTATACAAGTCACTCTCATTATAGTGAAGTTCTTGGGCTGTACAATTTTTTCACTATTGTTAATATTAGCATAATTTTTAAATATTAGTATTAGAAAAATATCATACAAATATTAGAAACAGTACAAATTTTATCGAATTAATTAAATCTATAGTATTAGTTTTATTAGTAAACTTTTTATCATTTTCATTTTGGACCAATAATTAACAGATAACAAAAATTTCTTTGAAGGTTCCTCTAATAGTTCTTTTTGTGGTTTTTCTGAAGGTTCCTTTTGTGGTTCTTCTGATGGTTTCTTTTGGTTTCTCTGATGGTTCTCTTGTGGTTCCTTTGGTAGTCCTTTTTGTAGTTCCTTTACTATTATTAGATTTTTAAATACTATAGTTCCTTTTTCTATATACTAAAAAGATATATAAACTCTATCTTTTTCTCCAAAGCAAAGCAGGTTTTGTTCTTTATTTTCTCTTCTTTCTAAAAATATTTGTACTTAAAAATCTTATACTTAATAAACTGATACTATCCTTTGATTATAAATCTGTTGTCCTTATATTTCATCTTTTTATTTTCTTGTTTATTTTCTCTTTATCTACATATTTCTTATTCTCTTACATGTTAAGTCAAATAATACTGTAATATAGTTTCTTGTATAAAAGTTACTATATTACAGTATTATACTATATTGAGAAATTTACTATATCAAGAGCCTTTTATTATAGTAATAATAATTCTGTTCTAAAAAAATTCTTCACTATAACCAATCTTCACTATATCGAGTGTTTACTATAACAAGAGTGACTTGTATTATAAAAATAAATAATTTATTTATTTTATATAAAAATACTATAAAATTAGGGCATTATTTTATGACGACCCCGTGATTGACCAATCAAAATCGATCACGTGATTCGCATGACGACCGATACAAATCAGTTATCACGCAAATAACGTGATCGATTTTGATTGGTCATCATATTAGAAATTTATTTTTGTTTTATTAAAAAATTTATTAAAAAAAAATAATAATACAGAATCTAAAAAACTACAATAAACTAAAACAACAAAAAACTCCCACGGTGCCTTTCCGTCAATTCCTTTAAGCCTTACGACCATACTTCCCCGGAACCTAAACACGAGTCAAGAAAAATCTACATCGACTTCAACAACTCCGCAACTGACAACTCCAATTATATGACGACTCCAATTATGACAACTCCAACGACAACGGCTAATTGTTAACGCTGAAATGAAAAAAAATTAGTTTGAAACAAAAAAAAAACAAAAAAAAAAACAAAAAAGAAAACTAAAAAATAAAAACTAAAAAAAACCAAATGTTGACGAATTATTACCTTAAATTACAACAAATTTTCGCCAAGGTACATTTTGAGCTTCTGCCGTCTAATTACTCCAAGCCGCCGATGAAAATTTTTAAAAAGAGTTAAAAAAAATTTAACTGATACAAAAAAAAAACAAAAAAAAAAAAAAAAA
>QKWP01001365.1:7427-17864 GCA_003550325.1 Gigaspora rosea | reverse complement strand
AGCCAAAACGGCGAAAATGGTGAAGTGGCGAAACGAAGACAAACCTCTAACAAAAACTTCGAAGCGACGAAATTACATGACTGCAAGACGACTCAAGAAAAGAGAGAAAAAAAAAATGCCGAAACGGTGAAGAAGCGAAACGGCGAAACAGCAAAAACGGCGAAGTGGCGAAATGAAAGACAAACAGCAAAAACTTCGAAGCGACGAAATTACACAACTCCAAAACGACTCAAGAAAAGAAAAAAAAAAAGGGCATAAAACGGCGAAATGGCGAAACGGTGAAGTGGCGAAGCGGCGAAACGAAAGACAAACCTCTAGTGAAAACTTCGAACCGACGAAATTACACGACTCCAAGACGACTTGACCTAGAAAAAAAAAAGTATTAGTTCAAGACGAGAAAAAAAGGAAACAAAAAAAAAAGGAAAAAAAAACTTACAGAGGCATGACTCCAAAATGACTCCCAGGCCTAGAAGAAAAAAAAACAAAAAATAAACAAGCGATTATCATTGTTTATATATGATCGCCAATCTCAAAAATGATTGGTCGATCATAAGGGTCGCCATGGCGATGGGTCGCTATCTATAATTTTCCATAAAATTATTTATAAACATAAATACTATTAAATTAATCATATTTATATTTGTTCAAATTTAATCAAAATTTTTATTAAATATAATTCAAATCCAGTCCAATACTTTTTTTTCAAATATGAGTTAATAACATATAATAAATAGTTATCTAATTTAGAAATTCTTTGATTGTGGCCTTAATGTTTATAATTATTGATTCATTTGTTTAGTAAAAAAATCTAGTACTATACAAAAAAAATAAATATAAAAAATTACAAATAGATAATAAATATATATAGAACAAAGTACTCAAAAAGATAAAAAAAAGATAAATTTTTCAATGATTTGATGTACTGTATCTTGATTTTTTTTTATAAAAATAAAATTTTACTACTGTATTACTGTTACCATTATTACTAGTAGATCAAAAACGCAAGAACGTTTTCTAGAGTAGATCTTGCCAAAAAAGAGTATGGCAAGTGTTTTGATAATCTATGATCAAGGGTTTTTGCCGAAACTTAAAAAAAAAATATTATTACTCGAGTTGCCAAGTTAATATTATTGGAGATTCTGTATTACTATTTGTAAAAATACAACATACAAGTCACTCTCGTTATAGTGAAGTCCTCTCGGGCTGTAAAATTTCTTCACTATATTGAGAGATTCACTATATCGAGAGCCTTTTATTATAGTAATAATAATTCTGTTATAAAAAAATTCTTCACTATAGCCAATCTTCACTATATCGAGAGTTCACTATAACAAGAGTGACTTGTATTCTAAACAAGCTTATAACGATGTAAATAAATTGTATCAGCCAATCATACGAAAGTTTCGTATATTATCATTTTATGCGTAGTTTACTGCACGGTGAAAATGCGGGCCGATCCGAAATTAGAATTTTAAAAATCATGGACAGAAAAGCGGTCCGAACTTTTTAAAATCACAGCAAGTTTATTTTGCGGGCCAGCCTTAGATCTAATCATTTAAAAAATAACCAATTTAATCAAATTTCAACCATCAAAAATCCTTATTTAATGCAGTAGCATATACTCGTCACTCTGGTTATATCGACATTCCAAAAATAAAAAGTTTGTTCAGTGCATGTCGGTTTAACCAAAAGTATTTTCATTCCAAAATGTTATTATAGCTAGACGTTGTTATAAAGAGTGATATAATGATTATTGGAAGCAATTTTGATCTTCAGACATTTGGGACACACTAATGAGAACATTCCAATGCGAGATAGATGTGGTTTTGGACATTATAAGAGGCCTTTTACAAACTTGTAATTCAAATCAACGCTGTATAAGTTAATATTTACTAAATAAATGATATGTTCTTTTTAATAAACTACTATACAGTTGTTGACCTTTTTACTAAAAAATAATAATAATGATAATGACAATAATAATAAACAAAAGTAAAAAAGTCCAACATTCTCTCATGTGTAATCTGCCTAATTTTATATAAAAACTAATGTAATGTAAAGCAACAAATTACCATCTACGTTAGTGACAGCAAGATAAACTTTGTGCAAGCATGGCTAACAATAAAACAGTGAGAAACATAACCATAAGAATATCCTAACCATTAAGATATTAGTAATATACAGAATCATCCTCGACAATTCTTCCAAGCTATTCATAATTCAATTATAAAAGTTAGTTTTCGTATAAATTAAAAGTCACGGGGATCCGAAAAATCTAATTGAAAATCGAGGACAGAAAAGTAGATGAACTTACTGGGAAAGCCACAAAACGATGAAATAATAAAGTACACGATGAACTAAAATTTTAAATATTTAATAAATATTTCATAAAATGATAACCGTAACATAACAATTAGAAAACTTACTAAGGTAACAAATCCTATAAGGAACAATAATTTGGTATTTTTCCACCACATTGATCGCTGTTTTGAGTTCAATTAATTATTTAGTGAATGGATAAATAATAAAACAAAAGTTAAGTGATGCTAAATACCCTCAAAGCGGTACTTCGTTTCTTGAAAGCGAATGCTTGTTGGTTAAGATTATCTGTCTTGTCTACCAATAGTTCTATTCTTTCACCACGTTCTAGAACACGCTCTATAAAAAAAAAAATTCGAGTTAAATATTATTGCAATTGTAACTTTGAATTGTAAGGAAGGTAATTTTATGGAACACTTATAAAATGTTAAATCATTAGAAACATTTACCAATATTATGAACCATAACATCTTTAACTTGCTCGATTTCTCCGTGTACCTTTTTGAGTTTGTCAGCCTCCGGATTACTTGAAAAATATTCCTACAAAAAAAATATATACATGCAAATAAGAAAATATAAATTCTGTTCTTTCAAAAAAAAAAAAAAAAAAGGTCAATCGAAATGACGTAATGTACCATTTGTTTCGAAATAACTTTAGAAAATTCGTTTAGACCATAAGTTGGTGCCTCGTTAATTCTTTCCCTGGAATAATTTGCTAAAAACCGTTCCTTAATGTCCTGCAAAAAGGCAAATGGAACCCGTCGGCCAAAACTGTCATCTGCCATACACATGTATGTAAGCCCATCTTCGCAAATGTAGTGGAATAAGTATCTTTAATAATAATAAAAAAAAAAAAGAAGGTTTAATACTTGTCAACTTTTTTTAAAGCATCAAAATATAACAATCTACCTGTCATAAACGTATGTTAATTTAGAATTATTCGGTGGAATCTTTTCAAGGATTGCTTGAGTAACTACTCAACAAGAACTAGATCAGTTAAATTATATGAATTCGAAAAAAAAAGGTAACCTCTAAAAGTCATTCAACCTTGAGTAAAATTTCCAGAACTGTTTGTGTGCTCTGCTAGTATTACAGAACCACGTGCGACCAAACCGTAAATAAGAGACATGCTAGAAATTTTATTTGAATGAGAGAATATACTTTAGAGGCGAAAACAAAAACGAATAAGATTCACTGCCAACTACAGTATTGGCGTTACAATGACGATTCTCAAGATTCGGGCGCAATCAGGTCATTTGTTAAAAAGTTTATTTATATTTAACGTTTAACCAGTCACTTTCGATGTCCCAATAAGGATTCTTGTGATACTCGAATTTGTGAGATAATCTTTATTTCTATTCACGCGACTTTGTTTATAAGATGGAAACAATGTAGTTAAAAAAAAGAGTGTAAAAGAACCTCCAAAAATTTTCGGTATAAGCGTGCTTTGCCAATGAGATTTATCATGCTTTTTTCTTATAATAACAATAAAAAGAAGAGCATTTTTATTCTAGATCCTTGATTCAAGATAGTTATCATGAACCTTTTCTTCGGGATTCAGGCAAATTAAGCTAGACCTCAATTTAACTATTTGAAAACGTTTATAAGTTTTTTTTTTCATTTATTACAGTATTATAAACGCATCCGTAGTAGTTTTGAATCCACCAAATCAAAATCTTTAGTAATTATTTTCGTAAAACATATGGTGTTGTTGCAAATAATGATAATTTTCTTTGATTCGATTAGGCCACACAAAGTTGATTTTTCATTTTCATTACATGGTATTTCTAAGTTCCGGTGGGTCAGTTTATTTGTTTATTTAGGGTTGGGTTATAATTAGACGGAGCTCTAACCCAGGGACACGGAATTTATGTTTAAAATTAATATAAAAAATCATTAGTGATTATGCGATTTGATGCTTGTCAAGGATCGCACTAAAATAGTGCTGTAGTGATGTCCAAAAAAATTTTGCATTTTGTGTAACCCGAGACAATCCAACCTTAATAATTTTGACCGAAATCACCAAATTTTAACAAATTTTACTAATAAACTTGCTAACCGATATACTAAATAAAATTGCTTTGAATTGTAATTTTGCTATTACTTGGCAGTACTAAGCTAGTATTAATGCTCTGCAGGCTCGATCTAAGATCTGAATCCGAATCATTGGATTGGCTCAGGTTACACAAATTCCCAATTTCTAACTTAATACACTTATACAAATTGCATAATTTTCGTGTTCCTGTTCTAGAGTGATTTAAGCCGGCTAAGGGGATGGCTAAAGCCAGATGCGTTTATATGTTTTTGAGTATTTAATCAAAATTAGGGTAAGGGTTAGTTAGAGGTTAGGGTTAGAGCTTGTTTTATAAGTAAAATTGTCTTCTCGGCATTTTTTATTAATGCTTCTTTCTTGTATTTTTGGCATTTTTTACTTTTTTTCTTTGTTTTTGTCTCATCAGGCTAATCCATAAAGATCAAATTTTACGATTTGATTGGCTTTTTATTATATAAATGAGCTTCCAGAAATCAGCTGATTTTTGTTTACTATGGGCCTATCCCCACTCACCCACAAGCTTTAACAACCTTTTGAACATACTTCAAAACCCTTCATGATACATTTCTCAATTTAGCTAGCAGGTACTAGCAAATAGAAGTTAATTCCAAAAACAGTGAAAAATGGCATTTGTGTGTTAATTTGGAACTTTTAAATTTAATGTTATGCTTTTTGGCTTGGCCAACACTCCTGCTACTTTTCAATATTTAATGAATAAGTTGTTTAAAAGAATTAATAGAAAATTTGTTGTTATATATTTGATAATATTAATATTTTTTTCTTCTATCTTTGATGAGCACCTTGACCATCCCATTAAAATTTTTAAGCACCTCAAAGAAGCTAGGCTCAAACTTAAGGGTAGGGTATTTTGTTGGCTTGTATAATGTATAAATTTGCAGATCTTCTGTTTCTATTAGCCAAACTACCAGTTTGGCCAATCAGAAACAGAAGATCTGCAAATTTATACATTATACAAGCCAACAAAATATTCTACTCTTAACTCTAAAAAATATTATTTCTTTAAAAGAGAAATCAAATTTTTAGAATATGTTGTAAATTCAGAAAAAATATCTACAGACCCAAGAAAGTAGAGGTGGTTCAAAGTTTTTTTGCTCCTGTTACACTTCATTAACTTAAATAATTTTTTGGATTGGCTTCTTATTATTAAAGATTTATTCTTAAATTTTTCAAAATTGCCACTTTTCTTAATTTTCTTTTAAAAAAAAATAAAAAAAATGTCAATATATTCTTGCTTATTTAGATTTTTTTAAAGAATTCTATTTTTTTACAGATGCTTTGGAAATTACTATTGGATCTATACATTCTTAAAAGGATAATAGAGGCAGAAAGAAAGTAATATTTTATGCAAGTCAAATATTGATTTTGCAAAAAAAAATTACTTTGTAACTGAACAAAAATGTTTAGTCATGGTTTGGTCAATTGACTATTTTTAGCAATATCTTCACAGAGTGCATTCCTTTCTCATTACAGACCACTTAGCATTTAAGTTTTTACTAGAATATCAATTGCTACAAAGTCGATTAGCCTGTTGAATTCTTGCTTTGCAGAAATATTCTTTTACTAGGACCCCAGACATCTAGTATAGAGGTTATACTTGTGTTTTTCAGCAAAAATCCCTGAAATTTGAGAAGCAAAAAACAGTTTTTGCCAATTATCTTGGCATTTAGTAGACCAATTTAAATTTAAAATGAAGCTCTTAGTGAGGCACATCTAACAAAAAAAAGTTCATTCAATTCTGATCACTAGATTGAAAGTTATTTAAATAAATATATTTTGTCTTTTTTAAAATTGGTCAAAATCCAGTTATGAACTATATAAGAAATGTCTAGGATCCTCGTTTACTGTTATTCACTGTCTAGGAAAGCTTTATTCTAATACTAACAGTCTTTTACAAATTATCAAAAAACCTGATACTGCTACTCAACTCTTTAAATTTTGATTATATGGAAATCTTCCTCTCCTATATTTTTTTTTTATTATTATAAATTATACATACAATTTGCTATTTAATTATTACAACTTTAAAAATTTTTAAAATGGACCACAAAAATTTATCAACTTTTTGTTTGCTATCTTAGTAATTTAGACTGTCTAAAAAATTTTAAATCTTATATTTATAAAAAACTAAAACAACAAACTAGATACTAAATAATTATCAACAATTTATTATATAAAAAATATTGCTATAATTCTTATCAATTTATACAAGTGTTATTACTTCTCAAAGTTGAGTTTATACTTTTTAGCATATATTCTAATCTCCTGTCTAGACACTTTAACTATTTTCTACTTTCTAGAAAATTGCACTCTAGTAATTTTGGTTCCAAATGGGTAAAAATATAAAAAAATATATATAGTCATGTAATGCCTGCCAAAGAAGATAAAAACCTCAAACTTGAGAACCTTTGTATTTCATAAAGATCAGACTACTCTTTGATCAAATAGAAATTGATTTGGTAAGGCCATTATCTCTAATACAAAAAGCAATAAATACATTGTTGTTACTATAGAATATCTTATAAAATGGCTAAAAGCGCAAGCTATCCCAAATACCACAGCTTTCTCAGTTGTCTCTTTTTTTATAGAAAACATAATTTGTTACTATAGTAGCCCAGTATTGTACATTTTTAATATCCAAGCTATTTTTGTTAGACCAGACATTTTTGAACATTGTCCAATATCTGTATTTGAATTATATTAGAGTAAATTGATTGTTATTGGATATTGTTCATACAATAATTGCCAATTACTAACATATTATGGATATAGACATACAGATACAGACATTGAAGATTAGGTGCGTATTTATTTTAATATGTAACATTTCTAGATAATTTATTTTTTTGTCAACAATTATACCAAAAAATTGGTTTAATTTGATTACAATAGGATTTGTGCTACAACTAAATATAGATGAATCATATTGTTAATAAATTAAAAATAGATTATTAAGAATCTTAATAATCTATTTTAGATTATTAAAATTCTTAATAATCTATTTTTTTTTTTTTTTTTTACGTTTAACCCTTCAGCTCAATGGCTATCAGGGTGCGTTTGGTGCTCTTTTATTAAGGTCATTGGTCATAGGGACCCAACGGGCCCTCTACATTTTTATTACATATCCTATTTTCTATTTTAATTTTTGTCCTACGAAGTCTATCCTAACCTACTTCCCCTTCATCCGGTTTTCCTGGCCGAGTCCTGCCAGACCGTCATTTAGTGCGCCCCACTCGAAGGCTTCTTAGATCAACTTTAAGGAGTTAGTTTACTCCGCCGATATGCTTAGTAGGTCCATTTTTCATCTACCCCAGGTACTCCCTTCTGAGTTTGGATCAGGGCAGGTTTTCCTCGTGGGACTTTTTCCTAGTTAGGTGTCATAGCACACTTGTTTGTCTTTTCCTTTTATAGTAGACGATCCCTATGTTTATGACGTTTCTTGTTGGATTTTTTCTTTTTCTGGATGCTGCATGACCTTGTAGTTATGTCACGCAACTTATTATCACTGTAGTATCATGTCCGGAAACAGGAGATGATCAATGCCTCATTATAGATTTTTTTTAATATTCGTGGTCCTAACACGGTTTTTGTTGTACACTAGACTTGAACCGGCAACCTTGCGAATACGATCCCGGAGTGCTAACTACTGCGCTATCTGACCCAGGGTTCTTAATAATCTATTTTTAAATTATTAGGATTTTTAATGATCTAAAATTAATTGTTAAGTGGTACCACCATCTTGAATAGGAGCATCGGCGCAGTTGTATAAGTTACACAGACAAATCCAAGGGACTGGAACAATTAAAACCCATTTGGCAAGTCCCGAGCAAGGAGATAAAGAAGATCTTTTAACGGTACTACAGAAGACTGGAATTTCAACCAAAGACCAAAGAACCAAACGAAAAAAATTCTATGGCAAGAGGTGGCACCAACTTGGCCGCTAGAGTAGTACCGGAAGAAAAGGACCTATGTTTCAGAATTAGATACCAAGAAAAAGAAGTCCATCAGGCACATAAAGCCAACAGGTGAGACCGTCCTGAGTGCCCCGATTTTGTAGATCATTACACAATTAATTAAAGATTTTTTTATACGTTTTACAATACTTTTTTCAGAAGCTCGGGTAGATTATCTCATCTATGAAACAAGGTAGATTATTAACGAAACTTGAAGCTCTCACCTTGCCCTACAACATATTCGCTTAATCCAACCTAATTCAACAACTTTTATATTACACTTCACCGATTGAAGTTATAAGCAAATAACTACCACTACGCTAACAAAATCTTATTTGTTGTGCAAAAAAAAGGTAAAAAAGTTTAAAATAATGGTTTAGAAAAATAGTATAAATTTAAAGCTTAGATTGTGCGTTCTTATTGTATGCGTTATATAGTTTTTTTTTAAAAAAAGTTGAAGCGTACAAATAACAGTTATTAACTTCACTTTTTTTTGTTTTTTACAAAGTTTTTATAGGACGTAGTAATAGATTTATGTAGATACAATATGTAATATGGCTATAAAACAAATCATGAATATTAAATTAAAGATCTCTTCAATAGAATAATAGTGCGTGATACTATGAAAAATTCAAGTTTATTAGATATAGTATTAGACATGAAGATTATAAAAAACAACGATTATAACTTATGTGTAATATGGTTTAAATTAGTCCAAATTAATAAAGACATGTTTGTTTACCAGTAATACCATTTAGTTACGTTTACTTTGAAATTTAAATATTAATTTTGTTTAAATTTCTTTTAATTTTGCTTTGATTTTTACTCTTCGATTTTGTTGCTTAATTTTTTGTTTAAAATTAACAATTTTATTGGCTGGTTAGCATGTGACGATTATACCTCTTACTTGTTATTGTAAAACGTATAAAAAAAAAGTTTATCAATTGTATAACCATCGGGTGACTCAGATAATCATTCCTAAATTTGGGACGGTCTCACCTGTTCATAAAGCCAGGCTGACCAATCCTTTCGGGCTAACTAGTTTTGTAGTTTGGGAAGAATCTGCAAAGGTTGAAAAAGGGTTGGATGTGAGTACTAGGGATCGGAATAAAACTGTAAAGGCAGACAGAACTCACTAGCCAATGAAAGATGAAAGCATGAAGGCGTGTATGTGTCAAGACCTAACGGGCTCTGGGCATACCCATATGGGAGTCTTTGAACGTTAAGAGGTACTGAAACCACCAATATGGGTATAGCTAATACAATGCATGTAGTACATTAGCAAATTTTATAATAGCGTAATCTTACATAAGGTCTTACGAACTGTAATATAATCAAAATATTACATAATATATTTCGAAATATTTTGAAATATTAAATTTTCAAAATATTACAAAAGTAATTTCGAAATATTTCAAAACATGTTATGAAATATTTTGAACCCTTTCAAAATATTTTAGGACTAGGAAACCAAGCTAGATCAGTAGATTTGTAACCTAGATCGCACATTAGACTGATTTTTGAAATAGTTTGAAATAGTTTGACAATGTTCAAATTCTGTACTACAAGATCAGATTGGATTTTTTGTTTATAATTAGATTTTCTATTTTTGGTTTTTTTTCACATTTTAATCATAACGATATATAATGATTAACAGATTTTTAATGATTACATGGTGTTTTGACCACATCACGAAAATTTCAACCTAAATCACCAGGTAAAAAAAAAAAAAACAAAGTTCAAAATTTTTTAAGCCCATTTGATTCGTAAGCTATCATAGATCATAAAAATATATTCCACAAAATGTACAAAAAAACTTAAAAAAAAAAAAAAAAAAGCTATTTTGCTCAATTTTTACCTCCTCCCTTTTACCCTCCTCTCTTTTTTTTTCTCTCTTTTTTTTTTCTCTTTCTTTTTTTTTTTAATATTTCAAATACTTTCGAAATATTTTAGGACTGAAAATCAAGCTGGATCAGTAGATCTGTAACCTGGATCATATCAAGGTCGCATTTGACTAATATTTTCAAAATGGTTCAATAATTTTGATGATTGTACTACAAGATCATATCTTTTTTAGTTTTTTTGTTTATAATT
>QKWP01001364.1:117048-140946 GCA_003550325.1 Gigaspora rosea | reverse complement strand
AATATAAAATTTTATATTCAATTGTGAAAATTTTAAAAAAAATTCGAAATTTTGCGAAATATTGCAAAATATTGCAGATTTAAACGATAATATGCGAAATATTACCTCCTGCGACCCCTGAAGGGATAATTAGGTAGAGGTTTGCATTTTTTTTATTTGGTCTATTTTGCAGTATTTCGCAATATATTTCGAAATATTTCGAAATTTATTTCGAAATATTTCAAAAGAAATGCATGCCAAAATCTTTCGAAAGCTTGCACATATTTCGAAAGATTTCGTATCGATCGCAATTCTTTCGAAAGATTTTGGCATGCAATATCTTTCGAAAGATTTCGTATATTTATTTTGCTGATGTAGGAGCTACTATATAAAGATATACAAGTCACTCTCATTATATTGAAGTCCTTGAACTGTAAAATTTCTTCACTATATTGAGAAATTCACTATATCGAGAGGCTGTTATTATAGTAATAATAATTTTGATCTAAAAAAATTCTTCACTATAGCTAATCTTCACTATATCAAGAGCTCACTATAATGAGAGTGACTTGTATAATGTTATTTATGGATGCCCCTAAGGGGTATCAGAATTAAAAAATAGTATATTTCAGAAATAAATAAGAAGTTAAAAAATCTTGTTATTAATTTTTGAAATCAAAAAATAAAATAAAAGTGTTTAAAGACTTCTATTTGACAAATTAAGTAAAATTTTTTATTTTTTTATTTTTTTTTATTTTTTTTTCCCTTTGATAGGTCTCGCCGTAACTCGACCTCTTAGCTTTATTATATATTTAACAAATTAAATGCAATACATTTCTAAGAATAAACAAAGCCCGACATCATCCAAGTAAAATTACCCAAATGCAACCTATCGTACCAACTCTCTGGAGAGTTAGAGTCTGAATTAGCCCCTATCAAAAGGAGGTCCAAGAGGGGTTTCACCCGATTGGATCAGACACATAATTGCTTCGTTCCATATTTCGTGAATTTTCTCTTCCTTCTCTTTCTCTAAAGCTTTCTTTTCTTGAGCTAGATTACCAAAACTTCTATTCTTCGAACCCAAAGGTACGTTTTCACCTAAGACTGGAGCGGAGCTCCTCTGTTTATCATGACTCGAGATTCCAATTGACTTCTCCCATTCCGATACCGCTGAGCAATGGGTTTTCTAGATAAAGTCGTAGAAGAGGTTCCAGGTGAGTGTTATGGAGTAGTCCAAAATCTCTAAAGCTACTTTCTTTAAGCTCAGAAGGTTCGTCATATTAAGGACTGTCGTTTCTTGCAATAGGCCTTTGATTATGTCCTATCTTGCCTGGAAGTTAGTTCTCTTCTTTGCTATTTCTGAAATAATTCTCCTTAAAACTTCTTTTTTGAACTTAAACTTGGAATCTAACTCCAGTTTTTTCCAACACAACTCTGAAACTACATCTTCGATATTGTACCATTGGAACTCTAAACCACTATACTCCACCAGGTGTTCTTGAGTTTCTTTTTCCCCGTCTTCACACAAAGTACAGTGATCCGATGTGTAGAGGTGTGGCCTTCTTCTTTTTAATTCTGTTAGTACAGGGAGCGATTCTGCTAAGGCTTTGATACGAAGAGCTAGTCTTAGTGAAATTTTTTATTAAACAGATTAACAAACTATTTAATAATAACAGAATTCATTCAATTACTTAGGGCACTAATATTTATTAGGTAATATTTTAGGGGGTGGGAGTCAAGAAAAATCTTACCTTAGTTAAATTTGATTGGCTAAAATTCTATTTATAGACCTTACTTGGGAGTGGGGTAAGTCTCTATAGTAAATAGATATTAGGTAATAAATATCAGCATCCTTACTAAACCTTTGTTTATATTATACAAATCAACAAACTATTTAATAATAACAAAATACAAAGTAAATAATTGCTCAATTATTTACTGAGCCTTTGCTCAAAATTTATTGTAGTGGCTTATGCTGAGATGGCTTATGCTGAGATCTGGAGTCTCTATTTAAATCTATAATACCCAATAAAATCCACATATACTCTTTTATTAATAACCCTAACCCTAAACAACACCTCTAAAAAATTTTTCTAAAATTTTATAATTTCATAATAAAATAACTTAATTTTTTAGCATAAGCCATCTTAGCATAAGCTGCCACATTTATTTATTGTATTTTGCTCAAATTACTTATTAAACCTCTGTTCAAAATATTTTTTTATATAACTTATTGACCTTTTACTCAAATTACTTGCTAAACCTTTGCTCAAATTACTTATTAACTTTTGTTCAAATTATTCTTTTACAGTCTTCCTCTTCTATAATCACCTTCTATATAATTACAACTCCTATACAATCATATTATTTTTGAGACAATCTATTAAAAAACTTATAAAAAAAACTTCTATATAATTACACTCCTTTATAATCACCAATTTTTTTGATACAAACTACATGATTATAAAGGAGAAAGACTGTATATAATTTTACTAAATTTTTGTTTAAATTATTTTTTTATATTATTTACTAAATTTTTGCTTAAATTATTTTTTATATAATGTATTAAACTTTTGTTTAAATTATTTTTATATAACTTAATAAACTTTTGTTTAGATTTTTTTTATTTAGATTACTTATAAATTAATATATCTCCCCATACTGAGTGTGCAAAAGCAAAGAAAAAACTGTGTATACAAAGAGGACACATGCAGAGTCTGTTTGAGAGAAAGAGAAACACAGGACCACCTCGTGGAATGCCCCTTGCTGGATCTGATCTGGTCCGTAATTGAAAAAGAATGCACAGGAATGATCATGAGAAAGGGTTCTAGTGAAAAGAAATACGACGTGGAGGTGCAAAAGATCCTTTTCGGAGTAATGAGGCAAGAGAAAACTCTGGTTAGATTGGAAATAATCAGAGGAGTAATATCAATAGAAAGAGCACGAAAGGTTGCCAATCTGACTGGAAAGAAGAAAGAAGCCAAGAAAGTAATACAGGACCTAGTGGATTTGGCACAAAGCAGATTTTTAGAACATATCTGGAAATTCAGATACGAATTAACAGCTGAGTGGGAGAAAAAAGAAGGTATCACAAGAGACAACAAGCGTAAACCTAAAGAAGCTGAGGAAAAGGCAAAAACGGACCTAGTTAGAAAAAGAAGAAAAGGCAAAGAAAAGCAGACTCCACACTCAGAAGCAGATAGCTCAAATCCGCAACCAAAACGAAGCACTCGAAGGGCAAAGAGAGAAGCAAACAAAGAAAATCAAGACCCCCAACGAGAAGGCAACGAAACAGAAAGGAAAAAGAGGGAAAAAAAGGAAGAAGCCAAGATAGAAATCGTGAAAATACATACAAAGACCTTAGATAGCTGAATAAAAGGGGGCACGGTACCAGGATGGCTCTCTTTAAATAAACAAAAATTTCTAAATAAGCAATCTTGATATGGCATACGATAGCCTGTCCATGACGTTCGGGAGTATAACTCTTAGCTATGTAAGAGACCTGAGCTAGACAAAAAGTCATTATGGCAAATCGCATTGGGTAGCAAGCCTGGTGAATCTTTATTAAATAGAATGTTTTGGTACATAGATAGACAAGTTATTTTTTGGGTATAAATGTATTTAGTTCACAATAAATAAAGATAAGATCGCTTAAAAAAAAAAAATTAATATATCTCCAACAAGAACTTTCAAGAAAATTATTATAATACGATAGAGTGAAAGCTAAGATAAAGATAGTTACGTTGATGATGTAGATCTTACTGATTGTTTACTATTTTAAATAATGATCTATATCAATAACATAATCACTTTTACAGGTTTTTTTCTTATCTTTCACTCTGTTATATAATTAAGCAAAAGAACTTAAAAAAAATTGTTAGATTTAATTGTTTTTTATATATAATAAAATTAATCCAGTTCTATAGCTTGTATTAATTCTAGTAGTTTGCTAATTTATTTATCCAGAACTTTAGTAATAGTTTTCTTCGTGCTAGTTGAGTATTCATTTATAAAAATCTTTAAAAAATTATTTAATTGTTTAATCTGATGAACTTGATTTGAAATTTTAGTATGTTTTTTTTTTTTTACTCTTAAGCAGTCTTGCGAACGATTTTTATTAAAATATTTGTAAATTTCAGGAATTACAAATTGGTTTCTAATTTGCTGAACTCCACGTCATATTGATTCTTGGTTTCAAGAATACAATATGCGACCTGCCGCACTAGTGTCGTAGCAAAAGCCAAAACAAACTAGGAGTTTGAAGTCAAACTCAAGGGCGTTGTCAAACAGCCTAATTTTTAAAACCTTCTTCTCCAAGCTTCTTGAGAAAGAAGTACTAGTAAAAAAAACGATATATAGAAAAAAAAGGAAAGTAAATAGGGAATAACCTAAACTACCTAGACGAATACCAATATAGACAAAATAAAAAGAAAGAAAAAAATGAAGAAAAAGGCAAAAATTAGACTGTAAGACAGCACCAATTTCACCTGGTTTCAAGTATAAAAAATTATATAATACTATGCCAGTAAAAATACCGAGTACTATATTTATAGCAAAAAACATATGAAAAAAAGCTGATGAGATAAAAAAGAACAAAAGAAAAAATACGGCCAAAAGAATATTCTAGAAGGAAATTTTAATTCGTGTTTATCTCTAACTTATCCATATCCTGAATTTTACTCGTGACTTGATCCAATTCGGAAGCCGCATTCCCAAAATGGAAAAGTAAACAATATTGATCTTTTGGAGGGGGTAAACCAAAACGCCCACTTTTGTCGAAATTTCAAAAGACCAAAGGAGCACCAAGGGAAAGTACCAAAACTGGAAGGACTTGAAAGAGTTACGCCATACAGAATAAGATATCTAACCAAGTATTTACTTCTGTTTTTACGTTCATAAAACTTGACAAAGCTCCAGATTATTATGCCTATTACTTCTTCACTTAGTAGTACTAGAGACTTCTGCTCGGAGGCCTTTCCCATAAGGGTTTGAATCTTTTTCAACTCTATTTCAGCTACAACCAAGCATACGATGATTAGCCTTGAGTCCCTGCTACTACTAGTAAAGTTTTGTTGCATGTTGAATATGTTAACTGTATGGTTTTCGTAGGTCAGCGTTTTTGAAAATTTTGGTACAAGGGATCATTGGAAAGAGTTGATGAGGAACCCTGAAATTTTAGGTATATTAAACATCAAATAATATTAGAAGCAGTATCAATTATTAGTTATTAATAAAAATAATTTATAATAAATAAAGTCATAAATAAGTCTATTCAAATATAAAAAATAAATAAGATTTGTACATTTATTTGATAAAATTTTACTAACTATAGCTAGAAGTAATTATTGCTACAATCAAGTGACTCTGTATTTATTAATAATAAAACATATATATAAATCAAATATATATAGAATTTAATATATTATAATAGTTCTACAGTTATTCTATTAAACTAACTATTTTTATATACTACTTTTTTAGAAAACAATATAGCTTGTTTTGCTTTACTATGCTTAGCAACACCTACAGAGCTCATTTTGCTTACTCTTTGGTCACTTTGCTTTAGCTAATACCTCTGCTTTGCTTTATTTTCTAAATGCTTAAATATCCCTCTATTATTTAACTGGGTTCATATTATTTTGCCAACAATCACTTTACCAACATAACATTTTACTAACAAATACTCACTGACAAGTTCATTTTACCAATAGTTTGTTTCACCAAAGTTTATTTCACCAACAAGTTTTTTTTCAAAAAGCACACTAACTTTAGCGCTAATTTTATCTAATACTACTCTAATTCTAACAACAATAACCAGAATTACTTTGTAGGTGAAATAAGCTTGGTAAAATAAACTGTTAGTAAAATGAACTTGTTAGTGAATAATTGTCGATATAATGTTATGTCAGTATTAGGTCCAAAATTGGACCAGGCTTCCTAGACCTGAACCTGGCCCATACTGCAAAAATTCTGGGTTGGGCCCATATTTTTCAGCCCACAATTATTGTGGATTGGGTTCAGGCTAAGCCTGCTAAGATGTTAGTTCAGGTCGGGCTTTACAATAAGGCCCGCAGGTATTTAATAGCCCATTAAATTTTATTAGATATGCAACTTCTCCTTGACCAAAAATGGTTAAATTGTCATAAATTGTATTACTCATTTCCAGATAACTCCTATTTTTTTTCAGTTTTTTTTTACTAATTGACTTTCTATATTATAACATAGCTGCATAAATTGTCTTGGAGTTGTTGCCATTTGTTGGTGCTTTCACTGGTATAATCGGTTGAGTTTGGGGCTTTTGTCACTTCGATTTGTAAAGTTTTGAATCTTCTATTATCTCAGTATTGTCATCAGAGTTTTGAATTTTCCGTTATCTCAGCATTGTCATTGGAAATTTTAAGCTTTTATCACTTTGATTTATAGAGTCTTGAGCCTTCTGTCTCTCGTCATTGAAAGTTTAAGCTTTTGTTATTAAAGTTTTCAAGCCTTTGGTGTATACTATAATCTTTGCTTTCATGATTTTGTTGCTTCTGGTATAGTATGTTAGTTGAACTAAACGTAGCACAGTGGTTTAAAACCATATGTAGTACTATAGTTAGTTTTAGTATGTAGCATAGTAATTAGATTTGTAATGCTAAAACTGGACATAGCAAGATAGTTTAGTTAGATTCAAGATAGTACAATAATTAGATTTAAATGTAGTACATAGTAGAACTTGATATAGCATGATAATTAGAACTGCAAAATATTAGAACTGAACATAGCAGGTAGTTAGAACTGAATATAGTATAATCGTTATATTTGGGATGTTAGAACTGACGTGGTAAGATAGTTAAATTCAGGACATTAGAACTGAACAGTATGGTAGTTAGATTCGGTACTTTAAAATTGGATATAATATTGTAATTAGATTCTGAACACTATACTTGATATAAAATGGCAGTTAGATTCGGGATATTAAACTGAACATAGCAAGATGGTTAAAATCGGGAAGATAAAACTGAACATAACACAGTAGTTAGATATTATAACTAGAAATAGTATTATAGTTAGATTCATAATGTTGGGTCAGAATATTAAATAGCTAGTGTTACAGTACCGGAAGCCTTTTTTAATTCCGATAGAGTAACAATCACACGGCTCCTGAGATCCCTTACTTTGGGCGTGAAGCGGTGTGCAAGAGGGAAGTATAGTTTCTTTTATGTCTGTAAGAAACTACACACTTCTCTGAGGCAGTTCGGTATAAAACAACAAGAGATAATTCACAGTTTATTAATTGAACAAGAGGGCTATTCCAAGGTGTCTGTTCCTTAGAAATCCCAAGAGTTTATTAATAATAAGAGAGGAGGATAAATAATATAAAGGTAAAGATAAAATACAATGTCTGGATCTGTCTAAAACTAAGGGAAATAAGGTGGGTTTATATATCTATTGAGCTAAGCGTCGCTAAGCGTTGTTAAGCGTCACTAAGCGTCATTAAGCGTCGCTAAGCGTCATTAAGCGTTGCTAAGCGTCGTTAAGCGTCGCTAAGTGTCATTGAGTGTCATTGCACATCAATTTCGCATATCACTATTACTAAATACAGTTATTACAAAATTTCCTTATTAAGTTCTAATTTTCAAACTAATTTCTCCCAAGATTAAAAACCTATTCTATAACACTAGATTAGATATTAGATAAGTAAATTTTTGGGTATAGCATAATAACAACTGTTTTAATTTTTTTTTAAATAATAAATTTTTTAATTTAAATCGAACAATAACAAGGTTAATAAAACTCTATTATTATATTTACAAATAAAGTGAATTAAAAATAGTAAATACTAATAGTTGAGATAACAAGCTTTATTCTGCACAAATCCAATATCAAGTGAAAACAAATCGAGCTTAATTGAAATGACCAAACAATCAATTATTCAGCTAATTTTCTGGGATTTATAAATGTCATGTGTCGCACAATATATACTGCTATATCTAATTTTTTTGTACTATATATATGGGCCAACAGTCTGGGTCGGGCCTATATGAGACCCAACTGGGCCCAGCCTGGCCCAGCCTGTTTAGTTATAACCGGGTATGAGTTCGGGTTGGGCTTAAAAATATTTTCATCAGGTTTATAAAAGCCCAGCCCAACCCAGCCCGTTCCAGACTCTAGTCAGTAAAGTGATTGTTGATTAGTTAATTGCCATCCTATTTAACTCTGATACTAACTCTAATATACAAACTTTAAAGATTTTTTGCTACACTATATATATGATAATTTAGAGTTTCAATCTACTTATAAGTATTGTCGAATTAAAATTAAAAGCAAATCTTTAAGCTTTTGCTATAGCAAACTTAGCCTTCTAAAACAACAATAATGCACAAATATAATCAGTTCACTATAGTGAAATTTAAAAATTTACTTCTTGATATCATTTATATATTAAAACTAGTTATAACTAGTTTTATTTCAAAAATTATTATTACTATACATGCAATAAAGATATCAATATTACTATTATTAGTTTCTTAATAATAATGATAAACTCTTGGATTATATCTGTTTTTTATAACTATTTGGGGGCATCCATAAATAACGTTATACAAGAAGGGGTTGGACGAACGATAATGTTTTTCTCAATAAGTAGGGGGGGTCAAAAAAATATAACGTAATTTTTTTAGAAAAAATTGGCTAAAAATTGAACCAGTAGTCCAAATTTAATAATTTTGGTACCATTCGATTCATCTCGGTGAGAGGAGTCGAATGGTACCAATTTTATTTTATTTGGATTACTGGATCAAATTTTATTGGCCAAATACTATTGGTTATTATGTTTTCTTATAAAATTACTAAAAAATCAATAGTTTTTTGCGAATAACTATTGATCCAGTGATCCAAATGAAATGTTTTGGTATCATTGGATTCGTCTCACTGAGATAAATCGAATGGTACCTAAATCATCCATATCGGATTACTGTGTCACAATATATTCAAGTTTTTGTAAAATTTTATATATAAACATACGGATTTTGAAAAATTTTTTTATATAGTAGAGGGGTCCAGCGCTACTATGAGGGGGTACATAACGTTATTTATGGATGCCCCTTTCTAATAAACTATTTTTACATAAATTTTAACTTCATTTTAAACACTTTGAATTACTACAAAATTAGAATAAAATACTAGTATATATAAAATTAGAATAAACATATGGTTCAAAATTCTAATTTTAGTACTAATTCAAAAAAAAACAAATTGATATGTATTATATGTGAAATTATAATAAAGCATGCAGTTTAAAGTTAAAACTGCTCTAAGTACAAAAAAAAGCTAAAAATTGAAAACTTATGCATTACTACTACTTGCTATATTTTGCTTTGTTTCTAGCATTATGTCCTGATTTCCTACAAACTTTGAATATGTGTTTTTGCAGTACTATTATCTGATGGTTCAGAAATATTTTCTTCAAGACCATTAAAATTAAGGGCATGTAAAAGAATTCTTAAAGATAATGTTTGTGGAATTTGTTATATATATAAATTTGAATTAATTGAATTAATTGTACTGCTTTTCAAATTGTTTCAGATGCTAATTCAATTTGCTTATATGGAGGACAACTATGCCGTTTCTAAACAAAAAGATCAGATAGAACTCCAGACATCTCTTATATAAGTCATAACTGGATTTTAGCCAATTTTGGTCCAATTTGCTAAAAACTACAAAATATATTTGTTTAAATAACTTTTGATCTAGTAATCAAAATTGAATGAACTTTTTTTTGTTAGATGCATCTCACTGAGTGCTTCATTTTAAAAAAAAGTTTGTTCAAATTGGTCCACTGAATGCAAGATAATTGGCAAAAACTGTTTTTTGCTTCTCAAATTTTAGAGTTTTTGCTAAAAAAAACAAGTATGACCTCTATACTAGATGTCCGGTTCTGATCAGATATATGGGAATTATTACTATTTTTATTTGTACTATTAATATGATTTTCTTGTAATCAATAAATCCATTAATTATATCAATGAATTTTTTATTATAGTCCAAATCTAATACCAAATTGAGAGCTTTTTTCATTTTCCCAAACCCTTATGTATATTTTGATTTCTTTTGCACATGTTGTTTAACTTCAAATGTGAATGTGTTTGGTGCTCTAAACCTATTAAATATATGTAAAACAGCAGACAGTATATAGTACATAATTGTTGTTCTATTGGAATTGCATCACTATTTTCACAGCATTATCTTGCAAATTAACTTGAAAGTTTTGATTTTGAATGTGTTCAAGATACTATCATTCAGAAATAAGACTAATGCTAAATTTAGCAATTTTAGAATTAATCATTATATGAAAAAAATGTAAACAAACAAGTTTACGATTAATTATAGCTATGCATATATATAAATAACTGCTATCTATTAGTAAAAAAATGTAATGCTTATACTATTAATTATTTCTTTTAGAATATTTTTGGTCTAATACAGTAATAAACTAATAATTTGTTGTTGTTGAACTGATAATATATACAGTATAGTGTTAGATATTTTTTTCATTAATTTAGTAACTTTAAAAAATATAGATTTAATAATTGATAGTTCTTAATTAGTTAAAAGACTTTAAAAATATGTATTGTACCAAGCCTATTTAGCTTTATTGTCTAACAATTTTTGAACGTGATCATAAATTCATAATGAAGAGGTGCTATTTGTTCCATTTTTAATTAACCGATTTATAACTTTTATTCTTTGTGTACTCTGAATGCCCATTTTATTAATAATATCTTACCCATATCCTATAACAATTGTTTAAAGTGAAGAAAAACTGTGCCAGGACCCTGATTTGGAATAACTAAAGTCACGAGACATAATGTAAGGCCTAAGTTTGAAATACATGATACTACATGAACTCGTAGTGCTATTAAGCCGACTTGGTGAAATTCTGAAATTCTGTATTGGATAGTAACTTCATAAAGGGTTTCTTTGGTGTTCAACCTTTTTGGGGGTTGATATGGTAGGTCGCATTTAGGTGCTGTTAGAAAAAATGAATGATATCGGGCTTGTATTAGTAATAGATTAAATATTGTATATGTTCTTGTATACATATGGGGGCTCGTCAGTAGAAAGGGGGTAGAAAGTTTCTAAGTAAAAGTTTTTTAGACTTTGAACTAAAATATCTCAAAAACTACTAAACTAAATTTAATAATTTTTTTTATTTTAATTATATGTAGTTATAAAATTTAAATAAAAAAAAATTATTTAATTTGATATAGTAGTTATTGAACTATTTTAATTTAAAATTTAAAAAAAAAGTGGTAAAAACTTTTTACCCCTTTTCTACTGACGAGCCCCTATATAACTATATAAATAAAGCAACGGCGAAATCTGGCAAAATTTAAAAAAAAAATAAAAAAAATTTTTTTTTGTTTTAATTTTATAATTATATAAAATTAAAATAAAAAATTTTTATTAAATTTGGTTAAGTAGTTGTTAAGTAATTTTATCTTAAAGTTGAAAAAACTTTTACTTAGAAAATATTTGTCCCTTTTCTATTGATGTCCTCCCATATACTAAATTTACTTAAAAAGTTATTGCTAAAAATTTCTTTATTTTTATATAAAATAATTAAATAAATTATATTAAACCCTTTCCTATCTACCAAAATAATTTTTTTAAATTAAAAAAAAAATTACATTTTATTAATTTTTAGATAACTAAACTTCAAGGTGTACAAAATCTAGTACAAAGTACTAAATCTAGTATGATACATGTCCATTAAATAAAATATGATAAGATTTTAAACATGAATTACTGAATTAAAAAAGTTACCCAAGCCAAAACAAATCGTGGGAACTATTTTATCATATAGCAAATAATAATTAATCATTTACGGTAGCTACACTATAACAAAATCATCAAACACTATCGTTATAATAGATAACGATAATGATTTTTTATACAAAAAAGGTATTATGTACATCTTTAGCTTTACCGTTATTGCATAGATTTTATCGTGATATCTGTAGGAGTTTGGCAGTTAACAAATTGAGACGTTACATAAAAGATAATTTTGAGTTATTCTTTCGTGTAACTACAAATGTCAAATTCTATTTTAAATCGCATCTTATTTCATGAAGTAGTTCAGTGAATCTTAAAATGTCGGATTCACTGCGTACTTTGTCAACACCAGTGGTTGACTTTGGTATGTCGCGTGCTACTTTTTCGTTAAGGTCTTATTACTGATCGTAATGGTAATAATCTAACGCGTTTCATCAATTTTAAGAGGACACCGATGAGGAGGGGCCTTACACTGAAGAAACACCACTTACAGCGGCCTCAAGAGGTTTAGATGATGATATCTTATTTTGTATATTTATGATTTGTTGGTCTATCCGTGGAAGAACTCTTAGTGAAAAAAAAAGCAGAGTTTTTAACTTTTTTATATTTTTTTACAGCTAATAATAAAGGCGACTGGGTTACTTTCAAAAATCGGCTCAAATATTATGTTCCGGTCTTCAGCTGGCTACCATCTTATTCCTTTCAAACTTTTTGGGGTGACTTTGTCGCCTCGTTAACTGTCACAACTATTCTATTACCTTCGGGATTATCATATTCTGTATTGGCCAAATTACCGGCTGTTCACGGTTTATATAGTATAGTAATACCTGGAATAGTTTATGCCTTTCTTGGAACTTCGAGGTAAATATTTTGATTTATATTTCTATGATGATTTCACGAATTAATTAATCAAATTTATGAAACTTTCTAGGCAATTGGTTATTGGTCCTGAAGCTTTAGTATCTATGCTTGTAGGTTCTTCGATTGTGCAACAACAAAAATATATGGAGCAAAATGATCCTGAAACAGCTATTATAATTGCTGGATTGATTACATTTTTTGTGGGTATCTTGACGCTCATAATAGGAATATTCAGATTGGGTTTTATCGATTCTGTATTATCTCGTGCCCTTTTAAGAGGATTTATCTCAGCTGTGGCAATCGTTATCATAATTGAACAATTTTTAACAATGACTATGTTAACAGAACAGTCAATTAGAGATGGTGTTGGTCATGCCTCATCAACAGTAGAAAAATTCGTTTATATAGTTACTCATTTTGGTGATGCCCATCAACTTACAACTGTAGTTTCATTTTCTAGCTTTATTTTTCTTATGATAGGCGGTATTCTCAAAGCAAGATATGCAAAACGATATCCTTGGACTCAATTTGTTCCTGAAATTTTATTATGTGCGATTATTTTTACTATTTTATGTGCTATTTTCCAATGGAATGAAGATGGTGTCGCAATACTTGGTAATATTCAAGGCGGTGGTTTTCCTTCTTTCCAAATTCCTACACCACCATCCAAGACACATGTACTGGATTGTTTCCAAACTGCTGTTTTGATTTCAGTTGTTGGATTTGTAGAATCGATTGTTGTTACTAAAACTTATGGAACAAAATATAATTATTCAGTCAGTGCAAATCGAGAATTAGTAGCCTTAGGTACAGCTAATTTAATATGTAGCTTTTTCCAATGTTTTCCTGCATATGGTGGTATGGCGAGGAGTAGCATAAATGATAGAGCTGGTGCTAAGACACAATTTGCTGGGTTGATAACTTGTATATTTGTCCTCATTTGTTTGTTTTTCCTCCTTCCTTTATTTTATTATCTGCCCAAATCGGTATTGGCGGCAATTATTAGTTTTGCAGCGTTAACATTATTGCATGAGCTTCCTGAAGACTTGCATTTCATGTATAAAATCAGAGCATGGAATGATTTTGCATTATTGTTTTTGACTTTCTTTATTACAATTTTTGTTTCAATCGAATACGGCACGTTGATTGCAGTTGCATTATCACTGGTGCTTGTGGTTAAGCATACCACTTATCCACGTATTTCCATATTGGTAATTTGTTGATTTCAAAGTTTTCAGCAAATATTCAAGTGATTGTTCAAACTTTCATTTGATTTTTTTTTTTTTTTTAAAAAAAAAATATATATATATAGGGCCGTATGGGTAATACCAACAAATTTAAACCGATTAAGGACTTTCCTGATTCTGCTGAACATGTAGAAGGTGTACTTGTTGTTAAAATATCGGAGCCTTTGTATTTTGCTAACACTGGCCAATTAAAAGATCGGTTAAGACGATTAGAAGCGTTTGGTGATATGAGTGTTCATCCTTCCGAAGAAGCCCGACTTTCACCAATTGAGAATGTAATTTTTGATATAGAAACTATGGAGGATTTAGACGCTAGGTAATTAACTTATTAAATGACTAATATTTATAACTTATACTAATTCAATTCTAATATTTGTATATATTAAGCGCTGCACAAATTCTTCTGGAAATAGTAGAAGCTTATCATAACCGTAATGTCACTGTTTTCTTTGTAAAAATACGTGAAAACCAAAAGAAACTTTTCGTTCGATCAGGGTTGTGGAATAAAGTAGGGGAAGAGCATTTCTTCGGGTAATTTTGATTTATTTGGTTTATATCCAGTTTTTCATCCATATTTTAGCTAACTTCATATTATTTTCTGTTTAAAAAGACAAATTTCTGATGCATTAGAATATATTAATAGTAAAACGTTAGGAATTGGAATCGCATAATTATTATACATAATCTTTAAGTCACTGATTATTATTGTACGTAGGGGTTCTGAACCATGACACTAGATTATTTGCTATTGCAAGATGCCGGAAATATGAAATTCTGGTGTTGTGACAGATTTAATAATAATTCTGTTACAATCACTAGGGTGAACTAAGTATACCATTTGTTAAGTTCTTTACTTAAATATATTTAATCAAAAATTATTCCCACGTTGCATTTCTTTTCGGTATTTCTATTAGTCACTAATAAAACGTGTAATTTATTCAACATTATATATATAGAATCAGTAATATTGTCAATAAGTGTGTAGTTTATCGTTTTATCTTATTGGGGAATTTTTTTATTAAGATTTTTACCAAAATCGCTTTATATCTGGTATAATAAAGTTGTCTTTTTCTGATTAAATTTCATACAAATTTAAATTTTTTATATATGTGTAAAATTCATCAAAAACTTCATTATACGAAAAAAAATGTTTCATGTATAATATTATGAAATTTTATAATTATATTTCAATTTGAAATTGTCGAGAAATTCACATGCTTCGATAAAAATTTTACTATCTCATTTTGTTTAATTTATTTTTTTTTTCGGTTCTTAGCCAGTATTTAGTAGATTGTAAAAAAGACTAGAATATTCACCAAAAATAAGTAAGAATGCCTTATCGAAAATGATGGTGAAACTATTTCAGCAGTTGCTCGACCAAGAATACGTGATACGGGCCACAATTACAATTTACCTTTACGCAATATGTAGCTTGGCCCGCGCCTTTTTGGGGAGCCGCCCGCTCTTTGGATGGATAGCAGATTCTTATTTTTGATTGGCTATGATATGTAAACAAAATTTAATCCTTTAAATTTTTTTTTTTTACACTCAGAATTAAAACCGGCAGCTTGCCTGCCCAATAATTTATTATTGGACAGTAAGCCTCCGGATAAATCCGTTATCAGGTATGCTGACTATTCATTTAAATCCTCGACCGTTATCAGGCAGTTAACCTATTACTATTAGGCTTGGCTAAGTAGTTAAATATTAAAAAAAAAATACGTATTATTATTTATAACTAAAGTTTAAAAACAAAATACGTATTTTTTAACGTAACATTCTAATCGTAACTAAGGAAACCTGGAACAAGACCGAAGGTTCCCTAATTACGATTAGAAAATATAAATAAAATATAAATTATACTGTATATAAATGCATAAATATATATAAAAGATAAGTAATGAACTTGATTAAAATGAAAACAAGTGGTATTACAAAAAATTGTTTAAACTCTAACCTTTATTTAGGCATTTATCCGTAAACAGTTTGGGATTATTGAGAGTTACCCAGGCGATCGTCAGAATACCGGATACTGACTAGGTCTTGCGTGAGCGGGCCGGGTGTATATACCTAACCCTACTTGAGTTAAGATTTTATGCTCTAAACTACTTTAGAATTCAGAATTCAAGAATCTAATCGTTCCATGTGATCCGAATCCATATTATTTCATTTATAGCTGTTTTTATAAATTTTGAATAACGATAATAAATTTAACTATATACTAATTATTTAGCAAATATTATTAGTCTATATAGTCGATAATGGAAAACAGGAATCTGGTGATTATAGGAAGTTGTCTATATATAGTACAGATCAAATTTTATATATATAGTTTATAATAAAAAAATTGTATAATTATACCAAGATATAACAATATCAAAAGTGACTATAACGAGGTTTGACTATTACTTTGTTTTTATATATATAGCACAGTATATATATATATATATATTTTTTAAATGTTAAAGGTGAGACCTTGCTTTTATCTTTATTAAATTTAATAAAAACTAGTATATATTTTTATTGTTTATTTTTTTATTTATTATTATTATTATTAGTCAAGAGATATGTTCATATATAATGGCTTAGAATATAGTTATAAATTAATTTATATAAAAACCATTTAAATTAATTTATTTAAAAGTATACATAAACCTTTTTTTTTAAATTTAATAAATATATATTTTTTGATATTTATACTCTTTTGTTTAAAGTTTGTTTTTAATTTTAAGCAAAAAGTTGAAAATTTTTCTTTAAATTTAGTTAATTTTTTGCTATATTCTTTAATTAAATAAATAACTTATTCTATATAATATAGTTGGCTAAAATAATCTTTTAAAAATATAAAGATTCTAATAGTAGTTAAATTATCAAAATTATCTTGATAAATTCCAAAATCTTAAAATCAAAGAAGAGAACATAAGGATTTACAAATTTACTATTATACAAAGGTATCATAGTGCTTTATATAATAGTGAATTTGCAGATCCTTATATTTTCATTAGCGAATTATATATATGAATCTTACATAAGTTATTATGGCCCGTAATATAACAAAAATCTTATGATTGATGTGGTATATTATATAATTTATTATGAATATTACCAAAATATTTCGAAATATATTGCGAAATATTGTGAAATAGACCAAATAAAAAAATACAAATTACTCCCCTTCGGGATTGCAAGAGGTAATGTTTTGCATATTTTATGATGTTTTTGCATTGTTTTACAATATTTTGCAAATTTTTACAAATGTTTAAAATTTTTTAAAAAATAAATAAACAATATAAATATTCACATAATTATGCTTTTTACAGGTTTTTGCAATATTTCATAAGATTTTGCAATTTAATATAAAATTTTATATTTTTTTATTTATTATTATTATACATTATATTTTACATTTATTAATAAATATATATTTTTAATTAATATTACATACTTTATTATATATTATATTATTATATTATTATTTTTACATTATTACAAATATTTTAAACTAATTTTACACTTTATTGCATCTAATTCTATTACTATATACAAAAAGCTAGCACTATACACTTATTTTCGCTTACTTCACATTAGCTATTATCTTCACTTCTTTGTTTTTTATTGTCTTCGCTTTGGCTATTTCTTTTGTTTTGGTTATAATCTTCAGTTCACTCTTTTTTTCTAAATACTTCAAAAAAGTAAAATAAAAAAAAATAAAAAAAAAAACATTTCTTAAAAGTGTTGGTATTCTTGCAAATTGCCAGAAAAATCTAGTATGTTCTTGCAAAATATCCAGAGAAGTTAAAGCTAGTGTTTTTGTAAAGTACCAGAAAAGTCACAAAGTATCAAAATAGTTAGAAATAAATAAAATAAAATAAAAATTAAAAAAATAAGTAAAAAAAAAACAAATGAAAAAACAAAAAGTATAAGCAAACTAATAAAAAAAAATAAATGAAGCCCCAAATTTTTATTTCTCTAAAGTAAGAGTTTGTGTTCTTGCAAATTCAAAAATTGCGAAAACTGGGTTAATGTTTTTGCAAAATGCCAAAAAAGTCGTAAAGTGCTAAAAAAGTCTGGGTTGGTTTTCTTGCAAAGTGCCAGGAAGTAAGATTTTTTTTTTGCAAAGTGCTGGAATAAAATAAATTGTTTAAACAAATTTTAAAAAAAAAACAAAAAACAAAAAAACAAAAACAAATTATGTCAAACAAAAAAATAAATAAAGTCCTAACTAAACCTTTATTTCTTTAAAGAAGTATTTTTGAAAATTTAAAAGTTGCTAGAAAAATTAGGTGTGTTCTTGCAAAGTATTAGAAGTTTGGTTGGCTTGCACAAGGTTTTGAAAAGTTGCTTGTTTTCTTGCAAAAGTGTTCTTGTAAAGTGCCAAAATAAAAATAAAATTAAAAAAATTAAAAAATAAATAAATAAAAAAAAAATTGAAAAAAACAAAATGAAAACAAAAAAAATGAAATGAAAACAAAAAACAAAACAAAAACAAAAAAGTGAAAAAAAACCAAAATAAAAGATCTAATTATAAACAAAAAATCTAATCTAATCTTGTAGTATAGAATTTAAATATCATTAAACTATTTTGAAAAATTAGTCCAATGTACAATCCAGGTTACAGATTTTCTTTTATCCATGCCTTCATATTGCTCTCAAAGAGCTCTTTCAATTTTAAGGCAGATTTTGATTTTCCTTTTCCCTTGTCTTTCTTTTCACCCAAAGCCTTTACTGGGTGTTTTTTTTCTATTTTTGAAGTGCTTGGGTTTGCATTCTCTTTATTCAGTCCAATTTTAATTTTTTCGTTTTCTTTTTCCCTGACATTTTTTTTCTTTTATCAGACCTTTCTATACCATGGTCTTTTTTTCAATCTGCTATTAAATCACATCTCTGGCTCCATATTCTCTTTCAGAAAATCTTGCTAAAGCTGTCAAGTAATTTTTGGTTTCTTTTTGACATTTTGAACAAGATTTTCCAACCTTTCTTTTTTTTCTGTTGACAAAAGGCCCCTTATTAATTCTTTTTATGCTTCGAGTTTTTCTTGCTAACTTGTACTTTATCTCTTATTGATCCTTTAATTTCTTCTAGATTGTTTGTATCATCAAAAACCTCTTTTTGTATCGCCTCGCTAACTTCTTCTTCTGTTCTGTTCAAGGAGGTTTGATACACTTAACAAATCATTAAATGATCTTGAGTTTCTTCCTCAGCTCTGCATGCAACACATGTGCTAGATTTGTACAGGTTTGGGTTCTTTTTGTTGAGTTTATCTATAGTTGGTAAGGCTTCATTTAGACACTTAACCCAGAATATCCAATCTCTATTTTTTCCTTTAACTGTACAATTACTCTTCTTAAACTTCCTATGTCTTTTCAAGTTTCTTTCCATACTATTTTATTTTTACCCTTCTCTTTTTTTATCCAATGCTTACTGCTTTTCAAATTTGTCTATTCTATATCTACTACTACTAAAGCTATGGGCTGTGTCATTAATCACCTGATTATTTTTTATTAGAGGCCTAATCCCCCTCTTCTTTAATATATAAATAGTCAGGTTCCTTATATATAATTTTACTTTTTTTTACCTCTCCCCCCCCCTAAAAAATCACTTGATTTTTGTCACTCCTCTATTCTATTTATATATTACTAGACAGTAAAAGATATCCACTTGTTATTAGTAAAACTAAATTGTTATACATTTTTTAAAAAAAAATTAAATCAAAAAACCCTTTAACAAATTGATAGATTTTTAGATAAACTATATTTCTGTCAGAGGAATTTTTCTTATTTTTAATTTTAAAAAAGTTATAAGACATTAAAGTTTATATGAGTTTAAAAAATTGGCATTTAATATAAAAAAAGAAAACATATAGGTTTTTAGCCAATCAAAATCAATTGCACAAAATTAGCCAATCAGAATTAATTATATAAGCACCCAAATTGGTGCCTATATGTATAGATTGGATGTCTTTTACTGTCCCATACTGTACTATTTCTAATCTTATTATCTATTCTCAAATTTTTTATTTAAGTATTGCTTTCGTAAATCTTTCCCATAGATCTTTTAACTCTAATGTTGAACCTTCTCTTTGCTAGCCGTCTGCTATGCCATTCTCTAAAACATTCACAGGTCGAAATAAGGCAAATCGGGTTCAAATCGGCATCACAAGATACTGATATGAACCTGATTTGAAACAGATATTTGGCGCAAATAAGATACCTATAGGATACAATTCAAATTTATATCAGCTCACAAGACATATCGGCAAAATAATGGCTCAATAGGTAAATCGATAAAGCTTATCTTATAGCTCTATTGATTTACCTATTGAGCCATCATTTTGCCGATATGTCTTGTGAAATGATATGAATTCGAATTGTATCCTATAGGTATCTTATTTGCGCCAAATATCTGTTTCAAATCGGGTTCATATCATTATCTTGTGATGCCAATTTGAACTCGATTTGCCTTATTTTGACCTGTGATTACTATGGTTTTTAACTTTCTTGAACCGCAATTCCAAGTTCTTAAACTTTTTGATCTTCTGAATACTTAGTAGCATGTTTCTGTTCTTGATCTTAAGGCATTCTTTTAATTTGTTTACATCGCTGCTTTTTTTAATTGCTTGGATAGCTGCTGCACTATCTGTTACTATAGTAATCTTCGCATTTCCGGTACGGCCAAAAGAGCAGATTCTGTATCCTCTAATTCAGCCCTTGTTGCGAAGGGCTAGTTTGTAAAAGCACAAAAGAAATTTGCTTTTGTTTCTTCTCTCTTTGAGTTGTTTCCTATTACTATCTATCACCTTCCATTTTGGCCTTCTCCTGATTGCTTTCTGGGTTAATCCAGGAACTGTTCATAAAGAAAGTTACTTCTTTAATGTCTTTTAGGATCTCTGCTTTTTCTTTAAACTTTTTTTTGACTTCTTTCCCTTCTATGCTACCCTTAATTACTTCTTTTTCTATTCTTTGCATCCTTATGGGATTGCAACTCATTTCTTGGTTTAATTCGTTATCTGCTGGATCTTTGTCTTTATATATCAGAGTACACTTCGGTACTTCTAGTTTTCTTAGGATCTTCTATATTTTTCAACAAGTTGCTTCTAATGGCTTGTCTTGTGTTCTTGAAACCTTGTTTGAATTTGCATAAAAAAATTTATATTTCAAAATATTTTGAAATATATTACAAAATATTTTGCTTATATTACAATTCATAAGATCTTATATAAGATTATGCTATTATAAATTTGCTAATAAGTATATATAAAATCATGCTCTAAACAACTCTATTTAGGCAATGGAAGTAGATTATCTTGTAAAAAAAAATGGGTTACCTATATACTAAAGTTAAAATTTTTGGTTTTTTAATTTAATTAGCAATTCACATAAGAACAGGACAAAAGTTGGGGATAAGTATTTATATAGTTTTAATAGTAATATGGAATCCAATTTCCCAAAATTATATAGTAAAAAGACAGGTTTTTTTAAAATTCAAAATTTCAGCTCTTAGTAAAGTACCTTTTATTTTTAGAAAATTCTACTGGACTTTTAATAAAAAGAAAGCCAAATACTATATTTTTATGCCTATATAATTTAATTTTATATTATATTTAAACTATTCATACTTTATATTGTAGGCAAACTGGATTCCAACATTCAAAATGTTATAGTAAATTTGCTTATTGTTATTATATAAAATTTTATAAATTGTCCTGTTTTTATATGAATTGCTAATTAAAACCTTTTTTTTTGATTAGGTAACCTACTTTAGGCCTTTAAGCAAAATTGTTTAGCATGTGATTCTATTCACAACAAAGTTGCGATGCATTTTCTTAGACCTTTTACTAAGTAAAAAATAGGGTTAAACTTAGAAAAGAAATTTTTTTCTAAAAAATTTTAAAAATTATTTTATATTACCTGTAGTGATTATCATCTATACTCTACAATGCATAAAATAAAAATAAACAAAACAAACAGTTTGTATTAAATAAAAATTAAATCTCTTTAATATTAGAGTAAGAATAAAGATTAGAGATTAGAATAGGACTTTATATATAGTAAACTTTAACAAGGAATTTTTTTTTATATAATATAAAAAAAAAGAAGTTTCATAGATAAAATTTTAGATTAGAAGTAATTTTAGCAATTTTTTAAAAAATTCTTTGTCTTTGTTAGAGGCGTGCCATTTATTACATAATGTTTTTTACTTAGTAGTCACCTCTACCCATATATGGTGTAATCATTTTATCTAATTCTGATTGATTAATATAAAATATAGACGTGTTCACTACTTCTGACCATGTATCCATGGTAAAAGTTACGTAATAAATGGCATGCCCCTTATACAAAAATTGATTTATATATTATACCTGATCCTGAATTTTAATTGGCAAATTGACTACCAGTAATAATTTTAGTAGTGATAAATAGCAAACTTCAAAAATTTTTTATAAAAAAATTTTTTTCTAACTTTAATTCTATTTTTTACTTGTAAAAGGTTTGAGAAAACATGTCGCAACTTTGTTTACAAGTAGAATCACATGCCAAACAACTTTGCTTAAAGGCCCAAAGTAGATTATCTAATTAAAAAAAGGTTTTATATTAAAAAACCAAAAAGTTTAACTTTAGTATATAGGTAACACATTTTTCTTACATGGTAACCTATTTTCATTGTCTAAGTAAAGTTGTTTAGAGCATGATTTTATATATATTTATTATCTTAAAATTATTAAATATTTGTTTTTGGTAAAGTTACATTTTTTGTTTAATGCAAAATCAGCAAATTTTAATTTGATTTTTAAGCTCAATTTTTTTTTTCTCTTGTTCTATATTCCTGAAAATTTTAATTTTAAGTTAATATGTAGGGAAAAAAACATCAAAGATTCTAAGTTCATAATAATTATATATATTTTTTTTATAATTTTATATAACTTATAGTATAAAAAATCAACTCTTTCTGACGATCACTTGGACCAAATTTCCAACGGAAGAAAACAAAAAGTTTTTTGTTGGAGCATGGGTAGAAGTACACAGGACCTACGGTTTTTACAAAGGTTAACTATTGCTACTATCTAGGGACTCCTTTGATATATTCGGTATGCAAGCCAAAAGCGTTTTGGTACAAAATAACTGGCAGGAGGTGGTGCCCTTGTACGAAAAATTTTGGTGGAGTTATCATTTTCGCTCCGTCGACAAAGTAATCTGTGACTATATAATGGGAAACAGCAAAAAAATGAGTTTTCCAACAACACTCACCTGTAGATTTCTTACAAGTGATTCCTTTGTATCATCTTTTTCACCTTCCAGCCTTTCTTCCAAAATTTTCGATAAAAAGTGGGGATTTGGTTTACTCCCTCCAAAAGATCGGCTATTTACTTATCCAAATTCAGACGGACCCAGTAGAATGCAACCACGTGACATGTTTGTTTACGAATACAGTTTTGGCGCTACTCCATACAATGTGCTCAATCAATATAGTATAGGGATATTTGAGGTTGGTCGTATAGTCGGAAGAAGATATTAATTAAGGCGTAACTTTACAGTAGAGATATACAATAGTTGCATTTGTTATATAATTTTTATTCAACCTACCACGGGTTATAATAGTGTTTTCACTTTTCTTTTTTCCATTGGTTTTTGTTTCCTTTTCGTTAGACTAGCCTTCGTGCTTTACCATGTGGTTTTTTTTCTTTTTTGTTTTCCTCTTCCTTTTTTTCTTTTTTGTTTGTTTTTCTTTTTGTATCTCTCGTTTCTTGGCTTAATATTTTTTTTATGTTTACCTCTTTCCTTATTTTGTCCTTAGTAAATTCCTTGTTAGTTAAAGGAATATGAAGGAGAGAAGAAGTCATTATGGTGTTGCACTTAGGCTATTTTAATATAGCTTCTAGTTTTTAGACTTGTCTTCAAATTAGTGCGGCAGGTTGTACTTGGGCACCTTTTACGGCAGCCGGGTAATGTCAGATTTGCAAATTAGGAGTAAACAAGTGTATTATGTAGCGATATAC
>QKWP01001364.1:67886-85991 GCA_003550325.1 Gigaspora rosea | reverse complement strand
ATTTGTCTAAATCATTATATTATTGATTTGTTTTATTTATATTATATTTAATATTATAAAATATATTATAATATAATATATTTATATAATATAAATATTTATATTATACTATAAATATGAAATTTATTTAGTTTAATAATGTTTTAAAAATGTTTTTATTAATATTACTAAAACAGTTTTAATATATATTATTTATACAGTATTATTATTATTAACTTATAACTAGTAATTATTATGTTTTTTAAAATATAATAAAAACATAATAGATATATAATCATAATATTTTTAATTTTTTTGTAGTTTCAGTAAAATAAAGCAATATAGTTATGAGGATTTAGGATTTTGTATTTTGTAAATATGCTATTGAGACGATTGGTAAGGATTTTAGTATAGACTTTTTTAATATGTTCAATAAGGCTAATAGGTCGAGTATTGTGTAGGTTGTCATCAAATGTTTGTTTTTTTGAAATTGGAAAAATGCGACCATCTTTCCATTGTTTGGGAATATGTTCAGTAGATAAGCATTTGTTAAAAAGAGTAGTAACAGCTGATAGTGCATTAGAACCAATATGTTTTAGTATTTCATAGCTAATTCCAGATAGTCCACATGCCTTGTTGTTAGGTAGTTGATTAATGGTGCATGATATTTCTTCTAATGTTATACTGTAGGATCAAGTGCAGTAAAGTACCATTGAGGATTTACAGATTGTAGTGGTAAGTAGTCATTATGCCATTGCTGATTGAAGATTTCTTGGTTATAAGGCCGGTATGAAGTCCATTGTTAAAAGTGTTGTTGTATATGGCTTTTAATTTGTGTAGGGTCTGTAATTAGATCATTGTTTGTTTTGATATTATTAAAATAAACAGGATCTGTATGGCAGTTAAGAATGCTATTGATTATTTTGGTAGGGTTGGTAAGAAGTCTATCACATCTGTTAGAAATAGCAGTATTGATATGTTCTCTTAGGAATTTTGCATTTTCAAGATTGCGAGCATTATATAAAGTTTTTCAAATCTGTTTTGTATCTAAGATCCATTGTGCTAAATATTGTTTGTTAGAGGATAGAAGATTAATTTGAAGATTGTGTTTTTGGTTAATATATTGAATTTTGTTATTAAGATCAGATGGAATATGCATGTTATTATGCATAAGGTTTTTAGTTTGATATATAATACTGCCAATTGTTTTAAGATCATTGTGCAGCTCTGTTGCCTTGGGTGTAAATGTGTGATAAAAGTTGTGGACTATGAATTTTTTGTTAGCGATGACCTGAACTACTGCCTGAATAATACTAGTTTGAATTTGATGGCATAACTTTTCTAAAGAGCTATTAGTATAGGAAGTAGTAGGTATATTATAAGTACTAAGATTGTGATTGATTTGGTTTGAAAATTCTTTCCAAGTTTCTTTGGTCATTGCTTTGTAGTTAAAGACTCTGTGTTTGCTTCTAGTTTTGTGTCGAAGTTTGTTAGATAAAGCAAAAGGAAAAACCCTTTAGAAAGCAAGATTAAATGATTACTATTAGTAGATGTAATTGAACTATAAGCTGAAAATTTTGTTAGAAAAGAAATTATTGAATCATAAGCCCAAATATAGTCAATTCTGCTAGAGTATTGACTACTTGTCCAAGTGTGTTCCAAGTTATTTGTATGATTAGCAAGGTCATACATATTATTGTTATGAAGAAAAGAAAAGATTTGAGTTTTGGCTATATTAGATGTTGAGAAAGTAGATGATGCATTAAAGTCTCCTAAGATAATGGGATGAATATTGGATGATAAAGCTTGCTGGATCTATTGAATTGTAGCCTGTTAAGTATTATTTCTATAGATTTGATTTGTGGATGAGAGGTATATAGAGATAATTCTAAATTTAAAGTCATGTTTAAAATAAAGATCAATAGCAATGGCACCTCCAGGATGGCTTAGTATTTTATAAACATGAGATTTGATAGAGTTGTGTAGCAAATTGCAGTGCCCTCTGCAGAGTTGTCTAAACTAGACCAGTAATAGGTAAAGTGATTTTGTGTTAAGAAATTTGTTAGATTTGTTAAATGAAATTTTGGTCACTGTAATACCAGTAATGTGTAAGTTATGCTATAAACAGTATTTCTCCCAAAGTTGCTGCTTGGTAATTGTATTGTAACCCTGAACATTGTGGGTAGTGATATTAAGTGTAGAGTATGGTTGTTGTTTGATATATAGTTGTTATTAGTTATTGGATGGTTATTGTTTGCTGTATGGTTATTAGTAATTACTAATTTCTCTATTATTTCTGATTCTGTATAGAACTCAGAAGGATATACTGGTATAGATGGGGTGTTGGTATTTGTAGTTAGTGAGCTATCACTAGGTAGTAGAGTAGTAAACGTGTGGGGTAAAAAAAGTCATTAATAGAAGTTGGTAATTGAAAATAGTTGTTATTACTGGAGTTCAAGTCAGAACTGGTAAATGATTTGAGTTCGAGTTTGTAAAAACAATGTAAATCATCAAAGAGTGAAAAGAAGTGGCCTGGCAAGAAATCCTCATATAGCAAATAAATATGTGCTTCCATGAAGTAGTAGCTAATTCGTGGGTAAGGTTTTATTGAAATTCTAATATATTGATTGGAGTAGTATATAGGGTAGTTTTCTTGGATATATTCTAAAAATGAACCTACAGTTTGTAGTGAGGGGAGGGTTTGTAATTTGTGATAATAAAGAAATTTGTTATAACATGCTAGTGGATCATATATTTTAGAAATATCTGAGTGTAGGTTTGTAGAAATTTCATCTGCCAAAGAAGTTGTATTGTAATCAGTAGTAGTAGTGTTAGTTTCATCTGGTAGCAATTTATCATCAGGATAAGTTGGTATTAAATTGTTGTTAATATTAGAAAGTAATATCTTAGAAGGAGATAATGATATGAATTCTGAGATATTAGGTGTGTTGTCTTCTACAGCGCTCACCATATGCCCGGCTTGCACGGCTCCACAAGATTCAGAAGTCCTTTGATTAAATATTAGAAAACCGTCATTATCTGAATCTTCCGAGTTTAGTTATATTTTGTACCAAACACAATCTATCTAATTTATTAGAGGTTGTGCCTAATACAAAATATAAGTGAAACCCAATGGCATGTTTTCTTTTGATAGTACACATATCTGGATTATATATTATATCCGGATTATATCTTATATCCAGATTATATATGGTATCCGGATTGTATATTGTATCCAGTTATATATTATATCCGGATTGTATTATATCCGGATATAGTTGGTTCAAAAAAATTAAATCCGGATTTGTTTAAAAACTGGATTAATCCGGATATAAATATAAATCCGGATTCATCTACTACCTCTAAGCTAGCTTGCTAAGGATAGGGGTGGTTTTCACTTGGACCAGTTATGCAATACAGCCAGTGCTCACCTACCTTTAGGGGAAATATCTGCTAACCAATTCAGATAGCATACCTGCAGTCAGTGTTATCACCGGACATAGTCTGAGCTATTTTGGGTGAACTCGAACAATTTCAGACATTGTTTGATGTTCGTGTCCGAATTATGTCCGAGTAAATAGATTGTCACCGGACATTGTTCGCACAATATTTGTCGGACATGGACATATCTGACACAGACATTGTCTGATGTCCGAGTTTGTAATTAAAAAATTTTATGTAGATTTGTTGTGCCTAATTGATTATCAAAACCACGAAGCATATAATAGAAACTTTGGGTGAACTCAGCATTTCCTAAGTAAAATTTAGCATAATTATTAATACATAGATCTGTTAAACATGCGAATATAGTTGTCTAAATCTGTCGCAAATAAGTCTTTCGCACACCTACCTTTCTGTTTCAGTGCCTGTGCAGATAGTTCAATCCATTTTAATCATCACGGCTCTGTAAGTATAAAGATCATTATTTAAATTAATCTGGTAATTTAAAATTTATACTGTATTATTTTAATTTCTTTTTATTCAACCTTTTTTTTTATTTAAAAATTCGCTTGTTCATTGAGACAAGCTTAGCGAACATGTTTGTATAAATATCACACTGACTTCTTTGAATATTATAGTAAAGAAAGGAAAATGTTGTCAGCTGCACTTTGCAACAACATAGTAAAGCTTTAGTAGATGCGCTTTGCAAAAATGCCAAATTCTAGGTACCTTGGTAGTAGGGTTCTGTAAGTGCCTGGCTACCTAGGTACTATGTTTTAACCATACGTTTGTGAACAATATAATGCTAGATATTGTTACAATAATGGAATTGGAGTTGAAAGAATTAATGTAAGATTTCTACTATATTATTTAATTTCTCTTTATTTGTTTTTTTTTATTTAAAAATTCGCTTGTTGTTGAGATAAGTTTAGCAAATAAATACTACACTAACTTCTTCGAATATTATAGTAAAGAAGGAAAAGCATTAACAGCTGCACTTTGCAATAGCATGATAATAACTTAGATAAGAAGAGAAGCTCTAGTAGATGCACCTAGCAAGAATGTTATACAGATCTCTAGGTAAGGTTCTGCAGTGCCCGGCTATCCAGGTACTATGTTTTAACAGCACCTTACCTGGCATTTGTAGAACTCTAATTGAAAATAATAATTTTTGACTAAAAGTCAAATATATCCTCAAGAATGTCACAATGATAACGCCTACCTTTTTAATCTTTGGCTTTAATAGGCAATCACTTATTACCAAAAATTGACAGATATGGAGCACACTAGCAGAACAATATAATGCTGGATATTGTTATGATGAAGAAATTGGAATCGAACAGATAGAACATAAGGCATTCGTTTATTGCCAAAAATTACTAATTTGTAGAAAAAGGGAATATTACTGGAATATATAGCGTTTGATATCATCTTTTGAAAGAATTTGAATTGAAAAAGATGAACAAAGACATTCGTTTATCATAAATTCTGCAGAAATAGGGTATGCTAATAGAACATATAACATCGGATACTGTTATAGTAAAGGAATTGGAGTTGAAAAGAATGAACACAAGGCGATTTATGTTAGATTTGTTGTGAAACTTCCTGATGTTCACCGTTATAAAAGTTTGGGTTAAGTGTTAGTAATTATTTAATGGTTATTTTAGAAGATAAATAGAATTTGAATTTACTCTAATTATGTGATCACGCTTAGGAAATGTATATAGTATATTATTTTACTGTGTAATAAGTTAAATAAATAAGTTTATATTAGTCAATGCATAGATCACAAATTGCAATTAACATTATAATAAAAATTAAAATATTGTATTTTTAAATTATAATACACTGCTCACATATATTCAATTTTTTGGCAGTATATATTTTTTATTAATTAAATATATATTACAGCTATAATATTTATAATACCAATATTCTTAAGGGGCGTCTAATGTTGTTAGCCAAAATTGTTTTATGCTTGTAGAAATATTTCAGCATTTGACATTTAGGCTGCCGAAATGTCTAAATATTATTGAAATCCTAAATTATGTCGAAATGTCTAAATAATATCGAAATGTCTAAATAATGTCGAAATGTCTAAATTAAGAAATATATATGAAAAACATATAGTAATAGGTTCGCTATCCAAACAAGTCTAGCATTTATACTTTAACATCAATACCTCTAGTCTAGGACTAATTATTTGAACCTATACCAATCAACTCACACATAAACTACTGACCTCTCAGTTCTAAAATTTTCCAAACCCCAAGGTCCTAAACTATATGAAAACACAAGCATAAGAAAGATGTCTAGCATATGCTCATATAGCTAAAGAGAATCAGGCTGTCATCCTGCATCATCTGTTTCAGGTTCCTGCACTGCCATTGCAGCTGCGGAACTGTATGTAAATATCACGAAGTAGGGATGCGAATCGATTCTAAAAATCAAAATCGATAATCAAAGCCTCAAAATCGTTTTAGAATCGATAATCAAATTCTAAATCTTTATAGTTATTTCTTGTATTAAGTGGCCCGATTAGATTCCATTTTTGTTATTTAATACTGTAAGTTATTAGGTTTTACAAAAATATGAAGCAATGTACAAAGTTTCTGGTTGTTTTAAAGTTATACTAGAGCTTATTGCACTTTGCAAAAATGTGTGACCTCTGCAGATCATGGTATCATTTAAAATCACAAGAAATCAGCTGAGTTTTCAATTCTTGAAGAATTTTAAAAATTTCGGATAAAATATAGACGTTTTTGATGAAAATTATGATCAATAGGGAATTAAAATTTTCCACCATTATTACTGTGTAAATCACAGGGTCACACTTTTTTGCAAAATGCTATAATTAAATAGAATCTTCATATTTACAACAGAATTGCGATTTAAAACAAATTATATAAATAATAATATGTATTATTAATAACAAGCATAGACATTATAAAATGGCTACTAGTAAGTATAAACTATCAGTTTAAAGTTTAAATTAAATAATGCGCATTAACAACAAATACAGCTATTAAAAATGGCTAAGTACAAAATATGGGCTTAATATTTTTAATAATATATGATTTAATAATAAATACCATATTTAAAAGTATAGAACATTTATTAATTTTAGACTTTTAAATAGATAATATAAAACGATTATATACTAATGCTACATACATATATACATATATAATAGTTTTATTGTTTATTTTAATTTAGACATTTAGTCATATAGTATTATATTTAGTCAACTATTTAGACATTTAGTCGCATAGTATTTATTTAGTCAACTATTTAGACATTTAGGCAAATTTAGACTTTTGGCATTTCGAAAAAAAAGTAATGCCATGTCGAAATATATTTAGACACTAATTGCCTAAATAGTTAACTAAATTAAGTATTTCGACTAACAACATTAGGGGCGTCTAAATGCGTTTTCAATTACCGACCCAATTAAATAAAATCTGCATTTCGTACAATAAATTAAAAATGCCCTAGGTCTTATATTTATCATTTTTAACTCCAAATCCTTCATTATAACAACATTCAGCCAAACTCTCTAAATGCATAGTTTATGAAAAACCTCTCTAAATACATAGTATTGTTTTTGGCCCAACTCATATGATACTTATAGGTTTTTACCTACCTTGCAGATTTTTAGGCCTCTTGTGAACTGATATTTATTTTTATATTAGTTTTATCCTAGATCATTCCATGTCCCTAGTGAAATGTAAACAACAAAAAAAAATACTAATAAAAGAGGTTGTCTAAAGCTATAACAAACCCATCTTGGTGCATTAATAAAAATATTGGGAGGACAATTTACTATAAGACAGTCTTGACCCTAACTCTAAATTAACCATTACCCTAACTTTAGTTAAATAAGAATATATGACTGAACATGGCTTTAGACATCCTCTAATCAAAAAATAAAAAAAAGCTGATACCAATGTTTATATCAGTTCTAGCCAGATCTTCATTTCATGTTCCCGGGTCTCTTACATTTACCCATTGTTAAAACTTATATTAGACCGGATCTAGTATATTGAGAGTTTGTACAGTACTATTAGAAAAAAAAAATTTAAAATGGACAGTTTTAGCTATTTAAAAAAAACATGTAGATTTTGAAATTTACACCTGGATCTAGTGGATCTAGTACACAAGAGATTAGAGTCTTGTACGTATATAACAATTTACTAAACAAGCATAAGTTGGTAGTTTCTAAACTAATAGGTGGGTTCTAAATTAATGAGTGAGTTTTAAACCAGTAAACTACCGTAGATAGGTTCTGATGAGTTATCTAAACTAGTTGCGGGTAAATGAATTCAAAGAAATATTGTACAAGTATATAAAGATATATAATCAATATAACTGTCCAAATTGTCTGACAGACATGAATAGCTCTGTCTGAGTCCAGTCCGGTTCGTGTCTGGGTCCGGTCCGAATGACAACACTGCCTGCAGTAATATACGATAGATTACTAAGAGTAGTAGGTAAAGCTTAGCTTGGCCCCCACCACCGCATGGGTAATCTCAGGACACCAAGATTTAGAAAGTAACCATGAGGTTACGATCGTCTGGGCAAGGCCCTTGCACCTACTTGGAAGTATAGGATTGGCAATATGAGAGAAGCGGAAATATAGTAAGTAGCAGAATGACAAAATAGGAAGTAGTCCAAAAATCCAGGTTATACAAAAAATGGGTATGGGAAGCTCTGGTAGGTTTAGATCACACACAAATAGTCAAGAATGTTTGAGTCTTTTGTACTTAATATAGTATAATATTGTATCACATAATATATACAAACTTATACTTAATAATAAAGTTTTCAAGGCACGACCTCATCTTAAAAAAAAAAAATTTTTTTGAAAAGTTAAGCCTGCTAAGTTGTAGTAAATTAACTAAATTACAAAATAGGTGCCATATTGTTTTTATATTGAATATTATTAGCTTTTAAAGCATGTGAAGCCTTTAGATGGCCCGCACTATATAGAGTGTCTTCAATTAAAAGGGCCCATTTTTACATATATTTTATTTTAAGATATTTGAGTTTAATTATTTGTTTTAATTTTCGGACTGATCCGGGATCAATCAAATTTCACGATATTGATTGGTTAAAGACGGCAGGTGATAATCGGGTAAACTGGTGACGTGTTGGCTCTACGCAGCCTCATGTAATTTTTCTTTTTATATTATCTTGATTTTTTATTATGTAATTCAACTTTCATTTATAATAAAAAAAAGTCAATCATGTAAAATTTATATAAATTTAACGAAAACTCATTTTTCAAAAAAATGTAAAAATGGGCCTTTTTAATTGAAGACACCCCATATGACCTGGGTTAGATAATAGTAATCTGACAAGTAACAAATACAAAAATTGAATAAAAATAAATTAAAATATTTTTTTTTAATATTTTTTTTATATATTTTTATACAATATATATTACACTATATAGCAGATTATGCATCAAATGGGCTTATTAAAATTTTTTTTTATTAGTTACTCTTTATATACCAAATTTCTATTAATATTTGGTTTAGAAAGAGAAATTTTATATTTTAAACTTTTTTTATATTGAACAAAATCTCTTGGGATAGCCTGTTCAGATTAAAAAGAAGTAACTGTATTGTCTAATTGGATTCCATCTTTAACAAAATATCAGTTACCGGTAACTAACTTGTTACACTATTTATGACTGAGTTTTTAGTTATATATAAATTTATAAAAAATATATATAAAATTACTATAAGCTTTGAATCTTTGATATTTCTTTCTCTATATATTAACTTAAAATTAAATTTTTTAGAAATATAGAACAAAGAGAGAAGAAAAAATTGAGCTTAAAAATTAAATTAAAATTTAGCTAATTTTGTACAAAACGAAAATATAATTTTGCCAAAAACAAATATTTAACAATTTAAAACAATAAGTATGTAAAATCATGCTCTGAACAACTTTACTTAAGTAATAGAAGTAGGTTACCTTATAAGAAAAATGTGTTACCTATATACTAAAGTAAATTTTTGAGTTTTTAATATAACTCCCTTTTTTTATCAAGATAATCTACTTTGGACACTTAAGCAAAGTTTTTAGCATGCAATTTTATTTGTATTTTAAAATAAAAATGCATTTTTATGCCTATTTACTAGATAAAAAATGGGATCAAAATTAGAAAAAAAATTTTTTCTAAAATTTTTTTAGAAAAATTTTTTTATAACTTTGACCCTATTTTTCATCTAGTAAATAGCTAAGAAAACACATTTTGACCTAGAATATGGATAAAATTGCATGCTAAACCACTTTGCTTAAATGCCCAATCCCAATCTTAATAAAAAAAAGGGGTTTATATTAAAAACTTAAAAAAATTTACTTTAGTACATAGATAATCCATTTTTCTTACAAGGTAACCTACTTTGGTCACCTAAGTAAAGTTGTTCTGGGCATGATATTACACATATATACTATTTTAAAATTGTTAAATATTTGTTTTTGGTGAAGTTACATTTTTGTTTTGTACAAAATCAGCGAAATTTTAATTTGATTTTTAAGCTTAATTTTTTCTTCTCCCCTTGCTCTATATTTCTGAAAAATTTAATTTTATGTTAATATATAGCAGATAGGGGAAAAAATATTAATTCATAATCCATGAGTAAGAAGAAGAATTTGATTAATGATCGACAGTGTGCATTTTATATTAATTATAGTAAAATTCATCAAATACGTCTTAGTTTTGGTTAAACAATATCAAATATAACTTGTGTAACAATAAATAAATACAACTATAGTTGGGGGTGAAATTCATTTTTAATTTTTTTAATTTCAACAATAATTTCAATAATAATTTTAACATTTTTAATATATTTATAAATTAAATCTAAAACAATTATTGTATTTGATTTAGCTTAGTTTTAATTAATTTTTGACATAATTTAAATTAATTTTTAATATTGAAAAACTAATTTCACCAATTTCACCATCAAATAATTTCAACAATTTCAACAAAAACTTTTTATTATAAAGAGTAATTTCACCCCCATCTATAAATACAACAAGTTAGTCAATGAAAGTCATATGAATCTTTTTTATTAAGCTGCCAAGCCCTTTTATTTTGTATGTTTTCATGCTATTGCAAAAATGGCTGGAGATTATAAGTATGAAAAGTCTTAAATAGTAATATAGTTCAACCTACTTATATTAACATAAAGAACAAAATATTACAGCATGTCATAGACTTTATTCGACAAATTCAAGTAAGTATCTGATTATTATATATTGCATAATGATTTTTCATATCAAATATTTTATTGAGCAAAAATTTTAATAGGACACTTTGAATCATATTATAGCATATGCAAATACTATATTTATGCTATTCTATTTATCTACTGGAAAATACATTGCACAGGGAACTCTTTCTGACGATCACTTGAACCAAATTTCCAACGGAAGAAAAACAAGAAGTTTTTTGTTGGAGCGTTGCCTATACTTAATGTATAGTAGGATAACACAAGAAAACGGTTTTTATAAAGGTCAACTAACTTTTCGGGGACTCCTTTATATATTCGACATGCAAGCCAAAAGCGTACTTTTACAAGATAACTGGCAGAAGGTGGAGCCCTTGTACGAGGAATTTTGGTGGAAATTAAAGTTTTCTTCTGTCGACGAAGTTTTTTGTAGCAAAACAATGGGGAACAACAAAAAAATGAGTTTTTCCAACTGCACTCTCTCTTTTAAATTTCTTTTGAGTATCGTTATACTTCCCTTTGGATTTTTTCGAAATTTTCGCCAAAAAGTGGAAATCCTAGCTTACCCCCTTCAAAAGATCAGCAGTGTTTACTCCTTCCAAATTGGGATGATCCGAATCGGGACCGGCGTCGTCACGTGTGAATTTGGTTGCTACATACAAATAAACAATGAATGACGTAGTTGGATCTGGAGGGCACGTGAAAAATTTCTTATCTTTTTTTAGTTTCGTTTTTTTTTATTTTTTTCATATATCTGTACATATAATATACCGGTAGACATTAGTCTTGTGGTATTATATAATTTTTATCATTTATGCTAGACATGTTAGCATCTACAGTTTCTATTCTTTCTTTGCTTTTTCTTTGGTTTTTCTTTTACTATTTCTTTCTTTTGGTTGTATTTTTGGTTGGTTTTTTGGTTAGTCGTTTAGGTATTGTCCCCTTTTTAATCTTTTCCCCTTTTTTATTCTTCTTTATGAGAAGCTCAAAGAAGAAGTTTTTAGGTGAAATGGATTCTGTGATTGGTTTTCTGAAGCCAGGCGGTGCTATATTCTTGCTGATGGGGAAGACCGTCGCTTGAGTATGAGCAAACCATTTCAGTGCAGTAGCCAAAGTTGGGCACCAATTCGGGCAGCCAGCTTAGTTCGGTCTCTATAGTTAGTACATTAAATTATGTAGTTTTTTATATAATTTGCTAATAAAGATCAGACGGCTATGAAGCTTAAAAAAAAAAAAAAAATTTATCTACTGGAACATATAACTCTTTCTTTGCTAATTCCTTTTTATATTCTTGATTATATTGTGTTATTCAATTTTTTACTATCTTTATTTTTGGTATTTCATCTGCTTCTAATTCACCTATTTTTACTTTTTTTTGCAATTCTTTAAGCATCATAGAAGCAGTAAATCGATTTTTTATATCTATATTACCTGACAAAAAGTAGGGTTTAAGAAGTTGTTTGACTCATTTAGTCATATATTTTCTACCATCATGTTTACCATATTCTTGGCATTCTCGAAGTGCCCACTCCAAATCAAAATAACTTGGTCTAGAAAAATTGTAAATTATTGGTATTTTATATATTTATAGCTAAGTATAAATAGCATTTACTTACTTCAGCTCAATTTTTTCTTGATTATTTTTTGAACATATTACTTGACACTTTTTTAATTATGATGTAGATATATCTATTGACAATAAACTATCATCTATATTTTGCAATAATGTTTCTATATAATTTTTTGTTAGTAATATGAATGAAAAATAAAAATTGAAAGATAAATATTAGTATGTATACCTTTTACTTTTTTTTGTATTTCTTTTCCAATATCTTTTTGTAATAGAGCTACTAAGTCACATTTATTTTCTTTATTGTCATGCACAATTTTTCTTTTTTTTAGTTCCGTTTTGATAGCTGTTTTGGACCATCAGTTTGGATCAGATACTAAAAATATAAAGCTAAGGTTAAAAGGAAGCAAGGTGAATATAGAAGCTAACAAAAGCAGATAATATGTTAATATATTATATAGTCCTGTTTCTTGCTTTTGCTATAGATGTTCTATACAATCTTTACTTTTGTTACTAGATAATGGAATAGTCCATTCAGAATTTGGTATAGTACAATTTGAGATCTTTGGATCTGGTTTCGTAAATTCTTGATTATTTATAGTTTTTTTTATATCAATAGGTAAAAAAGTATTCCAAGAACCAAAATTGGGTAAAGAGCATGCACAAATATAACCTAATAATTTGCCACTTGTTGGCCAAACAAAGTGTAACCAATTAGTAATGCCTTCTAAGGTAGATATTGTTTTTTTTGTTTTTTTTGGTTGTTCGCCAGGATTAATATTTGCAACTGACATTCCTCTTATATCTTTGATTGCAATCTAATAATTTTAGGAATTTTAGTTAATTGCAATTTTAATCAGCTCTAACATTATTGCATTTTTAAAAATTTTCTTTTTGACAAATTTGCATTAAATAACTAATTATTACTTGTGCATAATAAGAATCCACTGTCGTTTTAGCCTCACCAGGCTCTAAAAAATTCCACGATCTGATTTCTATATTATACCACGTGAACTATTGGCTAATAATCATTATTAGTTCTTTATTATAGTAGTACAGACTATTATCTGATAGAATTTCTATCCAGTAAGGTTTTCTTTCCATCGTAGAAAACAAAGCATCAAAAGAAGATGCAGTAAACCATGCATCTGTGTTGGATCAGCTGACTAATGATCTAAAACTTCAACATTTAATAAGCTAGAATCATTAGATTTTTTTGTAATATACTAGCAATGTGTGCAATGTATATTCTTTTTTTCCAAAAAAATCTGATTTAATTTCTCGTGCTGATTGGAGCAAAATTTTCATTTTATAGTCAGCTATGATAATAGCACCATTTTCATTTAACCGAAATAATACTGCATTAAACTGCGAATTAAGATAAGTTTTTCTAGCTTGGTGAGTCCAGTAATATTGTAATTTTGCACGATTCTCAATTATTTTTTCTTTTTCATTAAAAAGAATTTTCAGAATTTGTTGAAAAATAAAATCAACTTTGCTGCATTTTTCACAACGTTCTGAATGTTCGTCGTTGCAATTTCCAAATGCAAATTTTAAACAATATTCAATACAATTATTGTGCTAAACATGTTCTAAAGCATTTATTGTCAGTTCTTTTTTATATTCCCACTTCAAATGACATTGAATTGCTTCAAGTTGAGATATTAATTCATTCTAATTATTCGAATTCAAATTTAAAAATTAATATTAATTAAATTTTTTTATAACTACCGGTATTTTAACATAGCGAACCTGTATAGTCTTTTTTCCAATTTTTTCACAAATTGTAATCATATCTTTAAAAACACTGAATCCATATTCTTTACAAATTAAACATAATCCACCAAGATCGTCACGATAAACAAATCTACTATTTTCTAAATGAGTTATAAAAGCTGTTCGTTTTATTCCATTTGGATGCAATTCAGAAAACTGATGGCATAATAATTCTTTGGTATCTTTCAAATACATTATGGGCACAGGGTTGTGCAAGCTATATATCTGGTGATTTTTTACTGGACATCGAACATTTCCAAATTGTCCTATGCAATTCCGATGTTCGATATGGCATAGCTATAGTTGTCACTGGACAAGTCTGATCACATTATATAGGACAATTCGGACAATTTTCCAATGTCCGATGATTGTCTGATGCTAATTTATTTTAGCACATAACCAAGTTGAAAACTATATAAAAAATTAATTTATATAGATCAATTTAGTATACATACGCTTATTGGTTATTTTTAGCTTTATTTTTATCATAAATTTATTACTTTCATACAATAATCATAACTAGTGTAAATATGGTTATTGATTGTTTTTTTAGTTTGGAAATTATCCCTTGAAATCACATATATGGCTTTTAGCCGTTTGTAAAAAAAAAAAAAAAAAAAAAAAAAAAAAAAAATCAAATTTCCTACTAGCTGATACTTATAAATCGATTATATTGTCTCAGATCTAAACATTAAATTCTGATTTTTCCTGTTGCACTTAAACTTTTTGTCATAATTGATTATCTGTTATACAATTGTCATATATTTCAAAACCTCAACTAGTTCAAGTAAAGAACTTGTATTTGTTTGTTATAATAACAGTAATTCGATTTACAATATTAGGAGAGAATAACAAAAGAAATTGATTAGTAGTAGGTGGTGTAATACAAAGCTTTACAACAATATAAACTAGTATACCTTTGATCTTAAACATTAAAAAGCGATAGTCAATTGATTATTTGTTAACTCTATAGTATTCTCATACCCTAGGTTGAACCTTTTTGTTAATAATCGATTTATTCATCTTGCAAATTATGCAACACAAAGGAGGAAAGCCACCACATTGACTTACTGAATACTTCTATATCATACCCAATGAGTGGGCAAATAAAAGTAACCGAAAATGCATTTGTAGAGCATGTATAGATGTGGTGAGAAAAGAGGGTGCATTGCAAGATGAGAATATAAAAATTACAAATACTTTACATTATTGTGCTAATCATTTTAAGAACTGTCCTTATTTTGCCGTAAAATACTCACCTGAACAAATTCAAAATATTATCGATTTGGCTTTGGCTGTTTCAACATCAAAAAAGCGTGTAGCAATATCTTATATAGATGAAGATGAAGAGGAGGGTTCAATTTCAACAACATCAACTTACTCTTCGGGATCATTTTTAAAAAACAATCAACATTATCTCAATATATTGGTCGACCTCTTAATGCATCTGAAGTTTCCAAGTTTGAACGTCTTATACTCTGTGCTATAATTTCATCTGGAGTTGCCTTTGATGAATAGAAAATCCTGAAGTCAGAGAATTATTTCATTTTATTTCTTCATATATAAAATTACCTAACCGAAGATTACTTAGTAATCGTATTTTAATAAATGCAACTAATGAAGTTCAGACAACAATTAAAGAACTTGCTTGCAAAGATAAAATAGGTATTACAATTGCTTTTGATAGTTGGCACAATGTCGTAAATTAGGAATTAATGGGTGTAGTATTTATTATATCTTCGGGAAAAACTTTAATTTGGGAAGCAGAAGACATTAGTATTGAAAGACAGTGAAAAGAAGAAGTAATAATTAGAATTCGTAATCTTTTCGAAGAGATAAAAAAGTTGAATATAAAAGCAAACTGCCTTGTAACTGACTCGGCTAGATCATATGCAGCAGCTCGTCGTTATTTGAGAAATGAAATGCATGATAAGGTGTTTATTCCATGTTTTGCACATCAAGCTAATTGTTGTATTGGTGATATATTTAAAGAATCTGTAATACTTAAAAATGCAAGTAAACATGCAATTCATATTGTTACTTTTTTTCACCGTTCTGTATATTTTACTGCAAAACTTCATGATGAACAAAAAGATATTTTAAAAAATATGTTAATTTCGTTATGCCAAGTACAACAAGATGAAATAGTTATTTTGAATGCTTTAATAGCATTCTTAAAAGCAAACATCCATTAAAGGTAAGTCTATAATATATTTAATTTTTTACTCAAGACAGACAGACCTCTAGCATTCTACTAAAAAAAATTTTTTTTAGACTCTTGTTACCAAAAACGATGCAGCTTTAGATAATGATTTGACACTTCCTAGTGAGATTAAAGTTACTGTTAATCATGACTCTTTTTGGAAATCACTTGTAATATTACGTAATTTACTTCATCTGTTTTGTGAAGCTCTTGACCTTATACAATGTGACAAGGCCCATCTTCATAATGTTTTACACTCTTTTGGCTTTATTATACAAATATTTAAAGAACTTGAAGTATCATAATTTTGAACCAAAATAATTAAAAGACTTGAGAAAAGATGGGATAATTGGAAACAACAACTACTTCTTTTCTCTTTTGTTCTTTATCCTTTATATCAGCTAAATTATTTTGATCAAACACAATTATATATTAATTTTACCCATACTTGGTTTGGTACTGATTCAAATCATTTACTCCACGAACTTAAGCTTTACAAACAGCAAAAATATCCTTTTATTGAAAAAATATTTAACCAATTTAAGGGTGATATTGTTCTTTGGTAGTTACACAATTCTGGTATTGCACTAGAATTGAGTCGTATTGCATGTCAATTATTTGGCATATGCATTACAACAGCCTCAGTAGAAAGACTTTTTTCTACTATGGGTTTTTTGCACTCTTTATTACGAAATAAATTAAAGATAAGTTTTACTCAGTTGCAAATTTTTTTTTTATATTCATTAAAAAAATTTTTTTTATTAACAGCCTGAAAAAGTAATCGCAATGAGTCAGCTTCACGCAGAAATTTTACGAACTCATAACAAAAAAAATCCAACTTTCAATCACATTATTCTTCTTCTTTTGTCAATTCTGTTTTTATCGCTTCCTCTTCCGTCAATCCTGTTTCTATTGCTTCAACTTCTGAAGAAACTAATATTGATGATAATGGAGATGAAGATTCTTTTTTGGAAGCTGATTGGGATGTTGTTATCGATAAATGGGAAGAGCTATTAATTGAAGAAGAATTTGAAGAAAAACAGGATGATTTTGACGAAGTTGATATTGATTTTCTTAGTTCAGAAATACACCCTGCTGAAAATCAAGTTGCGAAATGGGAATTGCAAAATCTGTTCTTACCTAATTTGCCATTTCCTTTTGAAAATATTTGAATTATGCATTTGCTTTTTATTGATACAGTATAGTTAAATTAGTAGGCGTTTGAATATGTTTTTTATATTACTCAAATTTAAAGAATATATAAATAGGACCCCAGACATCTCTGATATATGTCATATTTTTTTTTTAGCAAATTGATTCAAATTTGATCTAGGGTCCAAATTTAAATTTTAGCAAATTCAAGTTAATTTTAAAACGGGTCATAATTGAATATTTTAATGAATTACTAAGATTTTACACATGTTATATTTTATTTTTAGCAATTTATCCTTTTTTGGGAGAATTACATCGGGAAAATAAAAATATTAAAAACGATAAATAAATAAACAAATAAATAAAGTAAAAAAAGCAAGTTATTTTTTTATTTAAAAAGATTTGTATACTATGTGTATTATTTATTTACCGGGTTTAATTTTGGTCTATAATTTATATATTACGCGGATTTGCAAATCAATTAGTACTTGTGTACATACACGTAGTGGTTTTTTTTTAAATTACTACAGTATATCGTTTTTTTTAATTTATCAGTTTTTTTTTATATTTTTTTTTTATACTGTAATTTTTATCGTTTTCTTTTATTTTAATTTTTTTTTTATTATTATTTTAAATTTTTTTTTTATTAATTTTTTGACTTTTTTTTATTATTATTATTATTATTTTAAATTTTTTTTTATTAATTTTTTCGACTTTTTTTTTTTTAAATTATTATTTTA
>QKWP01001364.1:43602-67690 GCA_003550325.1 Gigaspora rosea | reverse complement strand
TTTGTTTTCAATTTTGACAGTTTTTTTTTTTTATTTCTTTTTATTTGCTTTGATTTTTTTTTATTATTATTATTTTGTATCTATTTTTTTTAATTATTATTAACTGTGTTTTTTTTTCATTTCGGTTTTACTTTATTTTTTTTATTTTGTTTTTTTTAAGTAGTTATTTTTATTAGTTTTTTTTATTTATTTTTATTTTATTTTTATTTTTAAAATCGGGTTTTTTTTAAAAAAATTATTTTTTATTATTTATTATTTTTTTTTATTTCATTTTTTTAAATTATTTTTAAATATCAGTATCTTTTTTTTTAATTTTTCTTTTTATATTTTTTTTTCTTTTAATTTTTTTTACCGTTTTTTTAATTTATTTTTAAATTTTTTTTTAAATTATTTTTTAATTTATTTTAACGATAATTTATTTTTAAGCAGTTTATTTATTTTTTATCTATAGTATTTTAATTTTAAATGCTTCCTTTTTTTTAATGATAATCATGTTACACAAGATAATTATAATTTTTTTATTTTTTTTATTTAAATTACTTTCAAACGTACTAATTAATTTTTAATTCTTTTTTTTTTGATTTTTGGGTTCTCGTCAGAGCCGTTCACTTTCATTGTTGGATTCGTCCATTCCAGTGCTTGCTTTTTGTCGACAGTGTCGCTCATTCTTTGTTTTTGGCAATTGTCTCGTAGTTTTTCGACGGTGGTGCTTTGAATTTTTGGGTAAGTATGCCGAAACTTTTTTCGTTTTCGTATTTTGTTTACATTGTGTACGAAAGTTTCATTTTAGGATTTCAGGGATTTGTTTTGTAGGGTTTTCATCGCTGAAGCTACCCATTTCGATGCTTCACCGTTGGAGTCGTTCTTTCTGGTGTTTTTTTTCTTTGTTGGTGTTTCTTTCGTCATTGGTGTCGTCCAATCGGTGTACTTCCTTTCGTGGTGCTTTCTTCGTCGTTGGCGCTTCTTTTGTTCAGTTTGCTGGGTCTATTATTAGTATTTCTGTTTCTTTCTTGGTACATGTTAGACTTTGAATTTCGTTTTTCTTTTGTTTGGTTTTTTTTTGGTATATCAGTAACTTTTTCTTTGTACGGTATCTCTACGGCATTTATATGGTGTCTTTACGGCGTTTGTATGGTGTGAGTAGCTTTGTGGTGTTTATGTGGTATTTGTGTAGTGTCTTTATAGTATTTGTATAGTGTTTTCTAAGGCGTTTTTGTAGTATCTCTTGTAATATGTTTTATATATTTTTTTTTAATAAAAATATATTATTTTTTATTATTTTTGTAAAATTTTAATCGATTAATATTATGTATTTGTATAATAAATTAAATTATTATTAATAAAAATATGAATATTCGAATTTATTTTTTTAATATATGAAAAATTAGCTAGCATTTAATATTTAAATGAGCATATAATAATTTTTATTATTCGTTTTTTGTTATTTTTTTATTTTTTACAATCTGCGCAGAAAATTAAATCTGCACAGAAAAATTTGCACTATACTGTATTTATTCATCCGATACTAGATGTTAGGGCGAGGACAGGAATCAGCTAATTCGATTTTGGCCAAAATTTTGACCTCCCCTATTTTAGTCAGGTCTTCATATTAAATTTCCAGTTTTTCAGCCCCCCCTAGGAAATCAGCTGATTTCTGGCGCCTCCCTTATAATTTAGTTTTTAGCAAATTACTATACAATTTATATGGAATAATCCAACTTTTAGCAAATTTACTTGATTTTAGGGGTAGCAAAACGCCTAAATTCATGCAAATCAGTTATGACCTCTATGAGAGATGTCTGGGGTCCTATATAAATAAAGAATATATAAATAGAAAAGTTTCAGTACTATCGTATAATAATTTATATACATCATGCATATACATGCAAAGTGTAAATTTTGCAATGTTCATATAAACGTTTCTAAACTTGGACATTTACGAAACACTTGTATAATTTATTATTTAATTAATTGTAACACAATAATTATTGTGCCTTATATTATTGTATAAAAAATTTTTTTAAATAACATATACTGTATGTATAAAAAAATTTGATAAGCGTTCGTACGTACTAATCTTTCAAAGAATAGCTTTATTTTAAATTAAATAAAGCCATTTTTCGAAAGATTAGTATATATGAACGCTTATCAAAATTTTTTATACATACAGTATATGTTATTTAAAAAAATTTTTTTATACAATAATATAAGGCGCAATTTTATTAAATAATTTAAAATAGTTAATATATAATTTGAAAACTAGTTCTATTAATATTCCGATTGACAAAATTTTGTTGCAATTCTATTGGGTTATTGTCACGTGTTAAACTAAATAACCTATCATATAAAGCGATTTGATAACATGTAATTAACCAATGACATGAAGTTTTCCTATGTGTCCAATCTTATGTTCATTGCTTTTAATTGGACATTTGGACAATGGACATCAGACGGATTTCTATTGTCCGAATTCTATTTATACCAACCCTGTACGGGCAAACCAGTTGCTGTATTAACTTTATAAGAACTCGGAGTTGCAACATTTTTGTTAAGCAAAAATAACATAAATTGGTTAAGCGATTCTTTTGATAATCGTACTCTAGTTATTTTGGGTTTACATAATGCAGGGCAACCTGGACCATTAGTAGTAGCATGTAATTGGGCATTGGATATGGTTTTTGAAGAAATCTGATATAGTATAAATATTCAGATTAGTATTATAATTTTTTTTGTATACTTCAATTTTAAAATATACTAACTTATACTAAGTTTTTCTTCTAATTCTGCATAGATAAAGTTATTTGCGATCATTGATAGAATTCGAATACGTCCATTTTGTCCTCTCTTATTCATATTATATGAATTTTTAAAGCATTCCCATAATTTGTTGCTTGTATTATTTGATGATAATATCAGTAATCCTTGAGAATGCAGTTGGGCGAGAGTATGTTGATCTTGTAATGCATTTAATAAATGACTCCAAAATTGAACTTTTTTTTTTTTTTGACCAAAAAAATTTTTATTAGAATAATTGATGAAATACTTGAAATAATTTATTATGAGAATCATCAATATTTACCTTTTATTAATATTTTGTAAATGGTATTATATTGTGACAATCAGCTGCTTTAAGTAGTGCCCTCTATGCTTGAAGTTCACGATCATTAAAAACATGTTGTGGGGTATAAATTGATGCTAAAGAGTTATGAAATTCAATTATTGTACTTGAACTATTTTTCCAATCAATAAAAAACTTATGCCATTAAATACTAGAAATAGTATAATGATAAAGAAAATTATTGTAAAGATGATTCATAATATTTTTGTTATGCCAATAAGTTTCATCGCATTTAGGAATTTGTTGTTCAGACAAAACTTGATGTATTAATGGATGTTCCAATCCAAAAAGTTGTGTTCTACAAAATTTTTTTAATTTTTTAGATGCCTTCCAGACTTCATTTGGAGTTTTATTAATAAAATGATATTTTGACACGCCGTCTTGATAAATTTCAATATGATCCATCTAAATCAATACGTTGAATATATATTACACGTTTGCTCAAGTGATTACTAGTAAACATTGCAGTATAACCAACTCCAGCCCCGATTTCATTAACTTCATTAGGACATCCCAAAGCAGTTAAATATATATTATATTTGTCAACCCTTATCAGAAATGGACGAAATTCGATACCAGTCAGTGATTGCTCTAATATATAAGAGTCATCTCAACCTAAAACTTGTGGGCCAGAAAAATTTGTATGACTATTTTGACATACAAAGATGTAATTGCAGGGCTAGGCAGTGTTGTCACTTGGACATGTCCATACTATGTTTTTTGTTCAATGTTCAAGATTGTCCAAAATCGTCCAAGCCTATGTTCCATGTTTAACTAATCATTAAAGTAATTTAAAAAAATATATACTTATATATTTTTTTAGGTGCTGGACTCATTGGTGAAAAAATTAAAATAGATTATCTTAATAAAATTTTAAGTAATTTTAATTTGATAAATGTTCGAAATGTTCAAAAAACGTCCAAGTGACAACACTGGGACTAGATGTTTCTTCAATATTACTAGATTTTAGTTCAACTTGATACCGATAACCAGGTTGATGTTCATGTTTTTCATTGCCTTCTAAAACTTGAGTATAAAAGTTTTTATTGTTTATTTCTAGCCATCCAACACATATTGGATAAAGATTTTCCAACTCTTTTTCATCTCACATAGTCCACCAGCTGCAAATATCAATACCATAGTACAAACGGAGAATAATAGCACCAAAAGAAATTAATTTTATATTTAATTGAGGTCGCTTGTTAGTCATGAAGTAAAATACAAAGCTTTGTAATATAAAATCAGATAAAATTATTGTTTTCAAAAAGTAAACAGTAAGATCGCGTGACAATTTAAGAATCAGGTAAAAACCAACTTAATCTACTTTTATTGCAAAATTTTCATCAATCTTTTGGATTTTTTTTTTAATGTCAATAATTAAATAAATTCTCTTTGTAATTTGAATTTTAAAATAAAAAAATTGAATTGTAAGTGTTTGGAATTCTGAAATTTAATGGTAGTAGTTTATAAAGTAAGTGATTCATAAAAAGTATCAGTATTTAGAAATAAAATCAATTATTTAAAAAAAAATAACTTGAAATTCATGATAGAAGTGGCATAATAGTAACTAACTTGTCGTAACTATAAATGAGTTACAGCAAAAAATGCTGTATTTATAGTTACAGTAAAAAATATGAAATGCATTATACCTGCATCAATAAATGCAAAAATTGCAAAAAAATGCTATACACAGTGGCTCTTGATATAATGGACTCTTGATATAACGGAGACTAAGTAAAACCTTGATATAATGGATTTAGGTTCAAATCCACATCATAATAAATACTACTTGATATAATGGATTTACTAATAAAACTTACAATAAAGTGGATTTTAAAATATTTCTCACTATGTGCCCAAGGTACTACATTATATCGAGAGTAGAGTTGCAGGTGAAACAAATCTTTAATGGAGCACTATGGTGCACCAAGACTGGTGTACCGAAACTGGTGCACTGATAATTATAAAAAACTCAAATCTTCAACGGTTTACCAATGGTGCACCATGGTGCACCGGATGGTCCTGGTGAAACTAACTAGTTTTACCAACAACTCCAATCGAGAGCCACTGTGTAAACGGTTTTTTTTTTTTAAGTTTTTTTTTCTTTTATTGTATACAATACATATTATGGCATACAGCAGAATATGCATCAAACGGGCCTATTTAATTTTTTTTTTGTTTTTTTTTATTATTATTTTATTTTATTTTATTTTATTATATTTTATTATATTTTAATTCTGACCTGTGACCCATACAGGTCACCTGACCTGGGTCAGAACACTATGAAAAATAGCTAGAAAGTCTAAGTTCTTAAGTTTATAATAAACAATTTAAGTAATTTAATTTTTGGTTCGAAATTATTGAGTACTAATAAATTTATTATATTACTTATCTTCACTGATCATTAATGATAATCTTTTGATTATTTCCGGATTATGAATTAAAAAAAAAAACCTGTTTGGTTAATTTTTAATTAATTTTTGCATTTTTCTGATTTTTGCATTTTTCCAATTTTCATTAGCACATTTCAAATATAATGTTTATAAAAATTATCCCATTAGCATTTTTTCAAAATACCTATTTTGTTATTTAGCGGTTTTCAAATATAACCTTTTTCTCCAATACCTACTTTTCAAATATAACTTTTTTTAAAAAACAGGTCTCCATTAGCCAGTGTTGTCTTGGAACACAGACACGAACAGTAGACAGTCCAGAACATGCACAGGTCAAATAAAACCATATCAGACAACAATCGGGTTCCGATAGGCCCCTTATATCAATATGATACCCACATGGAAAATTACTAGTAGGAAAATCCTAAATGTTCCCGATTAGTTTCTGATTTCAAACAGAAATTTGGCAGAAATAAGAGACTAATCGGGAATATTTAGATTTAAAATCGATATACCGGTAGGCCTATTAACATACATGATATTTATTTTATTTTGATCTAAATTGCAAGAAAACCGGATACTCTTCAGGATTAATTAAGATATATATCATGTGTGTTAATAGGCCTACTGGTATATCGATTTTAAATCTAAATGTTCCCGATTAGTCTCTTATTTCCACCAAATTCCTATTTGAAATAAAAGACTTATTGGGAACATTTAGATTTAAAATCGATATACCAGTAGGCCTATTAACATACATGATATTTATCTTATTTTGATCTAAATTGCAAAAAAACTGGATACTCTTCAGGATTAATTAAGATATATCTCGTTATATCTGACAGGCTATAGTTTATATGTTTACTCAATATATTTATATACTGATATAAATGTTATAATATTTGTTTTATTGAAGCAATTGTATCGAAATATAACTTTAATGCATTTACATATTGCTATATCTAAAAGAATATTACAAAGATCTATAATATTTTCTAAAATTAAGCATTGCGATCTAGAGAAATTTTTTCTTCGATCTAATTACTGTCCAGATCTTCACCGCCTGATGTAGCAACACCTTCTTCTTCAATTTGCTTATTGCCACGTCCATTGCCATTACCATTACTATTTCCACCGCCACTTCCATTACTATTACCATTTCCACTGCCACTTCCACTACCATTACCATTTTCACCGCCACTTCCACTACCATTACCATTTCCACTGCCACTTCCACTACCATTGCCGTTACCATCGCTACTTTCATTTTTACTACTACCTCTACTTCCATTTCCACTTCCGCTTCTATTTCCAACCCTAGTACCATGGTTACTGCGACTACCGCTTGCAGAGGCGGTTTCATCAACTTCCTCTTCATCATCAGCTTCTTCATTGGAATGATAAGAAACTTAAATTGTCCAGTCCGGAGCTTCTAGGGGTGGTTTGGATTTATTTGACCAATTTACGTCGCTATACCATCTTTTTCTTTGGCATTTAACGTGAGAAGTTTTTTCTCCCATTTCATCAGCAAGTCGAAGAATTTTTCTAACCTTATTGTATCATAAAATAAAAGAAATATTATAAAAAAATTTAATAAATTACAATTATAATAATAAATACTTACCCTTCGAGACCTCCATGGTTTGTCATAAACACGAATTACGTGACGGCATTTTTCTTTTTGTTTATCGGACGAATTTTTAATCATCATCCTGAATCCACTTTTTCTGCATCAGTTTCCGAAACTTCATCTGAATGAAAGTCTCTTTCGTTAATTATAACTTCCATATCAGCTTTAAAGTTATCCCAATTAATATTAGAAACAAGATCATTGAGATTTTTATCGTTGGTATTAATCAGATGATAAAGACCTCGGACTCGTCGCCTCATTTTCTATAATTAAACATGGATCAGTTCGCAAATGGTTATTCAATAATCTATAACTAATTCTGGTAACACAATATTTATTTGTATAAAAAAACTACTTACTTCGCCATGGCGTGTATTTATTCCTTTCCGCCTTTTGTCAGCTTTTGACTTCTCTGGATCTTGATCGATAGTCCATTTTTCACTATGATGACGGTGAAGGTTTTGGAGAAAGTACTTTATCTCAATTAATTTATACCTAAATCGGCCTTCCAAAGCTTTGGCAATTACTGGTATAATATTTTTTAGGGTTCCTCAAATTCAAATCAAATCAAATATTGGATCAATTTGAATTTGATCAAATCAAATTGAATTTGATTTGATTCAAATATTTGAATTTGAATTTGATTTGAATTTGAATTTTTAATAGTAATTTTCAAATCAAATCAAATCAAATTTGGCCATATTTGAATTTGATCAAATCAAATATAGTCAAATTTGAATTTGAATTTGATCAAATATTTGATTCAAATATTTGAAGATCAAATCAAATTGCGGAACCCTAATATTTTGTTCACATGACGCGAGATTTCCGACCATGTTTTTTTTGCATCAAGACTCAAAGTATCTTCAAGACCGTTTAAAATTTGAATTACCTCATCCTATATTCAATTAAACAATCATTTAATCGACAGCTTTTTTTTACTTATAAATTATAACATTACATACATGAAACAGTTTATACTGTTCTTCATCCATATCTTCCAACAATTCACATGACTTTCTTGCATATCCGGTAGGTGGTTCCGGGCTTACTGATGGTTTTTGCCGATTATTATTATTGGCTTCATCATCATTCTGCTGTCTCTGCTTTCCTTTTCTTTGAATTTTGGTGGTAGTAGTTGATTGTTTCTAAATATCATTGAATGGACAAGAAAGTCTGGTGGAACTATTAGCATCTTCAGGGCCACTGTTTTCATAATAGACATCGTCAGAACGCACGCTTGGAGTTACTGGAGCTGATGTTCGAGCTTTAAGATCCTTAACTTGGTTTGTTAAGGAATATACCGCTTGTTTTAAAAAATCTAACTCTATAAAAAAATTTTATCAGACATATCGATCTATCGAAAGGCTTATAATAAAAATAAAAATAGCTTTATATAGCCACACAAATAACCAGAATCTCTTTCATCAGGAGATTTAGAATGACAGCATGAACGTTTATGACTCCTGTTATATGAAGGGGACCTAGACCTAGATCTAGATCTTTGACTTGAGCTTCGACAGCTTCATTTAGCAGGTGTTGTCGATCGAATCCAGCTTTGATTTCTCTGTAGTGGCATTGGTGTTAAACGATGGTTTCAGCGAGAAGACCTGGATGGTGAAATAGAACGACGTTTGGGTACTATGTTAATTTTATAGGAATTTCTTCTATATATTTTGTCAAAAAGGCCAAAAAAAAATAACAAAAAATTGTATGATTGAGATATCTATTTTATTAAAAGAAGCGAAAGAAAAGAGAAACATTGCTTTATATAATACAACCTTTAAAATGGAATGACGGTAAATGAATAAATATTAAATCAAAGTATGAACGAAGCGAAAGTCTAATAAACTAANCGATTATTATTATTGGCTTCATCATCATTCTGCTGTCTCTGCTTTCCCTTTCTTTGAATTTCGGTAGTAGTAGTTGATTGTTTCTGGCTCTTGTTTTGTATGTCAGAGTCAGGATTTGGGTCTTCAAGTTCAGAAAGACCAATATCATTGAATGGACAAGAAAGTCCGGTGGAACCATTAGCATCTTCAGGGCCGCTGTTTTCATAATAGACATCGTCAGAACGCATGTTTGGAGTTACTGGAGCTGATGTTCGAGCTTTAAGATCCTTAACTTGGTTTGTTAAGGAATATACCGCTTGTTTTAAAAAATCTAACTCTATAAAAAAATTTTATCAGACATATCGATCTATCGAAAGGCTTATAATAAAAATAAAAATAGCTTTATATAGCCACACAAATAACCAGAATCTCTTTCATCAGGAGATTTAGAATGACAGCATGAACGTTTATGACTCCTGTTATATGAAGGGGACCTAGACCTAGATCTAGATCTTTGACTTGAGCTTCGACAGCTTCATTTAGCAGGTGTTGTCGATCGAATCCAGCTTTGATTTCTCTGTAGTGGCATTGGTGTTAAACGATGGTTTCAGCGAGAAGACCTGGATGGTGAAATAGAACGACGTTTGGGTACTATGTTAATTTTATAGGAATTTCTTCTATATATTTTGTCAAAAAGGCCAAAAAAAAATAACAAAAAATTGTATGATTGAGATATCTATTTTATTAAAAGAAGCGAAAGAAAAGAGAAACATTGCTTTATATAATACAACCTTTAAAATGGAATGACGGTAAATGAATAAATATTAAATCAAAGTATGAACGAAGCGAAAGTCTAATAAACTAACGTAATTCAAAAAGTATGATATATAATTTTTTTGAGCGAAAGAGTAAAATCTGCTTATATATGCTCGTAAAGCATGACTTATTTTTAGATTTTAGTCGGATCTTATTTGAGTGTTGTCAAGGGAAAACCTGTCATCGGGATTTCAATTATATTTTGTACCAGATACAATTTCATTAGATTACATAGATTGTATCCGGCACATAATATAATTGAAATCCCGATGACAGGTTTTCCTTTGACGACATTGATTTCGTTAGCAGTTAATTAATCAACATTCCATAATAGTAAATAAAATTAAAATTAAAAGTCATATTATGCAAGTTTAATTTTTTTATGTATGAAAATAAACAAAAAGTCATCAGAATACCGACAGCTCTATAGTTTATTTGAAATCGCATGTTTTTAGTGCAGTTAATTTGTCATCAGAAATAAAATTAATATTATGCAAATGAATTTTTTTTACTTATCAGAATACCGACAGCCCTATAGTTTATTTGAAATAGCATGTTTTTATTTTCATTAGGCAGCATTTACAATTTATATAAAAATAAAACAATGCCATATAATATTATGTTTGTATTATCTTTTAAGAACTTTAAACAATACTGGTTAATACAAATTGTGGCTAATGCCTTAGTACAGTTAATTTGTCATCAGAAATAAAATTAATATTATGCAAATTTAATTTTTTTACTTATCAGAATACCGACAGTTATTTGAAATCGCATGTTTTTATTTTCGTTAGTGTGGTTAATTTGTCATCAGAAATAAACGAAAGCCTACCGGAATATTCAAACCTTTATAGTTATTTGAAATCGCACGTTTTTATTTTCGCAAGTGTCATCGGAAATAAAAATCATCTTATACAAGTTTAATTTGTTTATTTGTTTATATATGAAAATAAACGAAAGGCCTACCGGAATATTAAAATGTCAACGGAAATAAAATTTATGTTATGCAAGTTTATTTTGTTTATACATAAAAATAAACGAAAAGCCTACTGGAATATTATTAAAACCTTAATAGTTTATTTGAAATTGCACGTTTTATTTCGTTAATGTCAGAAAATAAAATTCATATTATACAAGTTTAATTTGTTTATTGGTTTATATATGAAAATAACGAAGATCCTACCGGAATATTAAAATATTTATAGGTTATTTGAAATTGCAGGTTTTTATTTTCGCAAGTGTAGTGAATTTGTCTTCAGAAATAAAAATTTATTATACGAGTTTATTTTGTTTATATAAAGAAAGTATAATTGTCAAGCAAAAAAATATATTCGTCAAAATTACATTATAATTGCTCAAAGTCTTATAGTCATATCGGCATACCAATAAGTCTGTTGAAATTCAAATTGTATATAGTAAATTTGAACTAATCTTCGTTCGTATTCTCACTCAAATATTTACTCATATATATCCTTTCTTCCTAAATTGTCTCATTTATATAAATTTTTTTTAGTATTTTTTTACATCATGGGTTATAAACAAAAAAATCTATTGTTAAAAAAACTATCGAAAAGTCAAGCAATTTTATTTTCTCAAAAAATCGCAACTTAAGATCTTGCAATTGCAATTTTTGTAAAGGTAAACTTGTTGACCCTTGAACTAGAAAAGCCCATATGATAAAAAAAGAAATTCCGGCTAGAAATTTTCTTGATGTTGGCAAATCTTCAAGCAAAGTAGCAGCCACAATGGGCCTACCAGAAGCTCCACTTCAGGAAATGGATATTCCAGAGGATCCAATAGATCTACCGGAAGCTCCTCTTCCAAAAATGGATATTCCAGAGTATCCAATACAAAAAGATAGTTCCGACGACGATTCTGTTGTTTCTTCGCATGAAGAATTTTATAGTTTTATTAGTAAAAGTCAATCTAATAAAGGCAAACGGGCTGTTAGGAGAAGGAGAAATTTACAATACCCTATAATCTTAGAGAACTTATTCTCTGACGAAAAAGAAAATTTAGCCGAAGACCTATTAGATCTTGAAGATGAAGAATTAACCGACCAAGAAATCGACTTTAACTCACTGGAAACTTTATATGAAAATATAGAGACACCGATAGAACCCATAGATCCGAATAAAGGTTTTGTGTAGATGATTTTGTGGGTTCTCAAATACCAAAAGAGGCATAGAAAATCCGAAGTTGAAACTATTTCTTTGGTGAAGTTCCTTCAGTATGTGCTAGTTCTTGAGAACGAAGAAAAATATTCCTCTTTTCCTACTTCATTGAAGATGGCCTGTAAAGCTCTTGGTGTCTGTGTTCACATGATTAAATATGCAACATATGAGCAATGTTGTAAATTATACAACACAGCTGATGTGTCAACCAACAAACCTAATATGGTTTCTAAAGTAAGCAATTGCACCTTCCAAGACTTCTCGCACCATCCCATGGCTAATCAAAGACTTCCCTGCAATAATTCCGTTGCAAAAAAAAATATTTATAAGCAAAGGAGTTATATATCGGCCATCATTAATATTTCTGACAGTTTCTTTAAAACATCAACTGCAATTGCTGTATAACCGAAAGGGATTTGAAGAGTTTTGTAGAAAGTGGGCAGAGAGGCATAATGATGCTGAAAGAATTACTGACATATATGATGGAAGAATTTGGAAGACATTTCAAGACCCAAATGAAGATCTACCATTCTTTCGGAAAGAGCTATCAGATAGCAATTTGGGTTTAATGATTAATCTAGATTGGTTCCAGCCATTCGATAACTCTCAGTATAGTGTTGGAGCTATATACGGAATCATTTGCAATCTTCCACATGATGAGCGATTTAAGCCGTCGAACATAATCACGTTGGCGTTAATACCTGGTCCAAACGAACCCAAACTACACCAGCTAAACCACTATTTGGCACCTTTAATAGACCAATTAATTGATTTGTAGAATGGTAAGCAATAATGTTTTAATATTAGAGTTATCGAAATTATAATTATTATTATAATTATTAACATAATTATTATTATTAACTAGGGATTGAATTGGACAGTACTTTCGAAAGCCCTACCGGCAAATTTATTAGAGCAGCAGTGATATGCTGTTCTTGTGATATTCCTGCTGCAAGAAAATTATGTGACCACATTTCAGCACGAATTGCTTGTCATAGGTGCTTAAAAAGAGCAAATTTTGATGAAAGGAATCAACCCAATTTTGGTGGTTTTGACGATATGGGTGAATGGTTTGTTGAAAGAAATATTGATGAAGTTCGTCAAGATGCTATCGTGTGGAAGGATTGCAATACTGAAGATGCAAGGAGAAAGCATACGTCAGAAACTTTGGTCCGCTGGTCTGAAATGCATCGTCTCCCCTACTTTAATTCTGTTCGGTTTCTTGTAGTCGATCCAATGATTGCCTATTTTTAGGTATAGCTAAGTGGATCATCAAATTATGGATTGATGAAAGTATTTTAACGCCATCTAATCTTGCTCTGATAGAAAATCGGGCTAAAAATATGCAGATTCCTGTGAACATCAGGAGAATTCCTTACAAAATAGCGACAAGGGAAGGATTTTCAAGATTTACGGCGGACCAATGGAAAACTTTTGTTCTGGTATATGCAATGTCGATTACTTGGGATTTGTTGTGTGAAAATGACCGATGGATCCTTACTTATTTTGTTCGCGCGTGCTCTATCCTGGTGTGCCGGATTGTATATAAGGACAATTTGGAAGAGGCTCATAGTTGTCTTCTTAAAATGGTTAAACTTATAGAAGAAATTTATGGACCAGAAAAAATAACGCCTAATTTATATTTATGTTTACATATATGTGAATGCGTTATGGACTATGAACCACTATATGCGTTTTGGTGTTTTAGTTATGAACGAATGAATGGTTTATTAGGTAAATTTGTATTTTTTTTTTGTAATGGTTGGATAAAATATAGTATAGACAACACCTATTTTTTTTTGGTGCACCTATTTTGAATCAGTTAATCATTTATTAAGGTGCAACCTATGCTATATTTATCAAAATAGCCGTATTAAACTACCGATAGCTCAATAGGATTTTAAATCATTTATAGGGTCATTTCATAGCAGTAACAGAAGAATTGAGACAGAACTACTTAAAATTATGCAATATAACTCTCTTCTGGATATGCTTTCATCACATGCGGAAAGCCATTTGCAAACTTGTTTGCAGTTCATTGAACAAGAAATGATGAGCGGCAGTCTTTCTATTTATAACAGAAATGATTATCAGGAGTTTCTTTCAATGTCTGTAAGCGTTGAAGACAATGCAGGAACTGGCTCTGAACCATTTCCGGGTAAATTATTAGGGCCTAAAAAGGAATATGTAACCCTTCCGAAAGAATTATATGCATTGTTAGTTGCCTATTACAACAATGCATACAATTATAATTTCACTTTCTTAACTGATATACTCGAGCACCCAGATGCTATAGCAACATTACCTGGCATTACAATATACGGAAGAATAAAAATTGGCGACGAAATATTTGGGTCTACTTATTCGAAGAGACACACAAAGTTGGCGAAAATACTTGCTAAGTTCGTATTGGACGACAATACTACCGATTTATACCCAGGCCTTGTTCAATATTATTTCGAGAATATAATAAATCTATCGGAAGGTCCAAAGAAGCATGTACTTGCCTATGTACGGTGGTATCAAGCTGTTAACGACCAAAAGACAAGATATCATTGTCAAATAGACAATATTTGTAATGTTGAATTATGGAATCAGAATTTCTATGATTTAAGTAGGGATTGTATTATCTCCGTGCATAATATTTTAGGCCGCTTTATTTCTGGAACTGTCAAAGTCAGAAAAAAAACCCCTGAGAATATATGTTTGTAAATCCTATAAATAGAAAGTTTCATATTTAATTATATATATATCTATCTATATATAACATATGATAATATAGTTTTATCTTATTTATCACCGATTAACTTCTGACATGTACTGTTGTTCTTTATTTTTATCAAGTATTATAAGACAAATATCATAGACCTTATAGATTTACCGGGTATTTATATAGATTTATCTTATAGGCATATAGGTTTATTGGTATTTTTATAGGTATATTTTATTTATTTCTGAATAACTTCCGATGTGATTACTAGTTATAGGTTTACTTTCATGTTAATTCTAAAGACATATCGGGTATCCAATATTGCTATGATTTAAACTTAAAACCGGAGACATATAGAAATCTGATATGCCTCCATTTTTATTCGAAAACGCTTTACCCGATATGGCTTGTGGTTATTATGATATTTTACCGGATCTGTACTAGTTATTTATTTTTGTATCAAGTATTATAAGTTAAACATCATACACATATAAAATAACTGATAGCTATATAGATTTATCCGATTTATTTCCGATTATATTTTGATATAATTTATGTTTATCATTTTATATTCGAGTTATCATTATAGCCCTATCAGTTACCCGATTGGGCTATGATTTTAAAAATTACAACTGGATACATATCAAAACCCAATACGTCTCCGGTTTTTATCTGACTGTACAGTTCCTGGTAGGGCTTTATTTGATCTGTGATGTTCACACAGAACTTTTTTTGTCCCGGATATTTGCGAATCAATACATAATCACCAACCAAAAAATTCAGTGTACTTTCGTAAATTATCATCATTTTTTACATAACCCAAACTAAGGTCTGTATAATTCTGCAATTTGATTGGTTTTACTCAGCGGACATGTCCCGGACATAGTAGGGACAAAGTTAAAAATTAGTAGGACATTGTTTGTGTACAATATTGTGTTGGGACATTATTGCGAACATGTCCCGAACATCCCATCCCAGACTGTTCGTGTCCCTGTAAAATTAGTGGGACAATGTCCACATACAATACTGCTATTAGCTATTTTTTAAATATGATCTCATATAGATTATTTGGGGTTCTAACAACCCCTATTTATAGTAATTAGTTTGCTTATTTTTGAAATTTTTTGCAAATCTTTCTATTTTTAGTAATTTTCTAATAAATCTGACCCATCTATATAAATTTCAGAGGCCTGTTAGCAATGGAAATGCATACATGGTATGCAATACATGCAATTAACTCTGGCCAGTATTAAGAAATTAACTTATAATTTTGGCCAAAACATGCATATTTTTATACAAAAAATGTGTATGCATAAGCATACTAAACTAAAAATTTTGTATTTTGTTTATTTTTAGAAAAGATAATCTAGTTTTCTCACTTTTTGGCAAAATTTTAAAAAGGTCAAAAGAAAAAGTAACAAGAGTACCAAACTTGTAATAAAAGAACCAAAATATATATAGTATTTTTAACCAAAAATATGCTCCTGTTTAAGCTAGAGTTTTAAAGTTCTGTTCAGTTCAATAGAGGTTCAGGTTCAGGTTCAATAAATCTGAACCTGAACCTGCTCTAAAAGTTTAATACTAAACTGAACCTGAACTTAAAATTGTTGAACATAAACCTGAATTTAAAAAAATAACAGTTCAGGTTCAGTTCAAGGTTCATGAACATGTTCAGGTTCATAATATATGCACATGTTTACCAGTTGTTTACCTCATATCAAAATTTGAGTTTATTATACCAAAATTCAAGTTTATCACATAAATTATTAATTATTGATATAATAAATTTGAATTTTGGTATAATAAACTCAAATTTTGATATAACAAACTTGAATATTTAAAACTAGTTCTAACTTTTAATTTTTACAATTTTGTAAAATTATATTATATTTAAAGCCATAATATATATACCGTAGGTTTCCGAAAATAAGCTACCTCCAAAAGAAGCTACCACCCGGATTTTCAGAAAATTTTTTAAAAAAATCGTTAACAGTCGCTATATGTAAACCTTTTTTTTACTATGTAAACTTCAAAAAAATCGAATAAGTAAAGTTGTTCAGCGTAACGAAATACATTTACAATAAAAATTTCATGCCATTTGGACAACTTTTTATTAGTACATTTTTCAATTTTTTGAAAAATTTACCAATCTAAAAATAAGCTATCACCACAATTTTTTGTATAACTTTTTGGCCAAAAAGGGTAGCTTATTTTCAGACAAATACGGTATCCACAGATTTTTGGAATTAGCCCTTTTTTAGGGTTCCAAATTTTATATCGGCTGATCATTTTATACTCTAAATTAGCAATCATCTGATTATTTATCACCCCAAATTATCTAATAATTAGTTATTAAAAAACAAAATTTTATATATATTAAAGCACGTCAAACTAATCGCCTGTCCTCAAAACCAATCACCAAAACCAATCAAAGCAATCTTTACTTTACTTTAGTAAGTAAATATATTTAAAAGCTATGAACGTTTTACTTTTTTGCAATAATAAACACGTGCCTAGTTATTGAAGGCGTTTTCAGTGCTTTGATCATAGTTAATATGTATTAAAAATAAGAGCTTTTAATTAGGGGATGTATTATAGTTTATGTGGTTTGGTTATATATCTTTGTTATATGTAAATCAGTAATAGAAACAACTGTTTATTATTTTTTGCATTTGGAAATTTTTGGTGGCGTCTAACAAACCACTTAAAATCAACAAATGCTAATAGAGAATTTTTATTTAGATTTGTCATAGCACTACATAAGTGCGATACTTGAGCACAGCTCAATAACATCATTTGTATCATTGACTTAGATTGCTAGAAAATTTCATTGAAGTTTGTTTACTGGAACTAAGAGGAGCGAAGTCAAGGAATATCTGGTTCAACTGGTTAAGGTAACGAAGTAAAAGCCTTTTAGCCTTACTCCACTGAATTTCAGAAATGTCCGAGTATGGTTTAACTAGTTTGACTAGAACTAATAAAGGTCAAGTATATTTATGGGCCAGAATTTGAGTGTGCGAGTGTGTTCACTTAAAGAAGTCTGTCTGTATTTTTTTTTTTAAAAAAAAAATAGTACTGGGTTATCAAGAAGGCAACCATATTCAGATGTTTATTAATTAGCTAAGATATGCCTTTCAGATTTGTAACTACTGAATTTAATAAAATTCATATTTTAATCGTAACAAAATAAAAAAAATAAAATAAAATAAATAAAATAATAATATGTTAAAATTTTATTTTTTTATTTGAAAAAAAGCCCCATTTGACATTATTAAAAATTCAAAGACAATTTAGCCAATAATTAAAGCTTTAGCCTATAAAACTCTGCTATTACACTTGTCTATTTTTCAAGAATTATATGTTCGAATCAAGCTAGTGATGGTATATTAGTTGCGATTCAGACGTTTCATTGCTACTATATTTAAATCAAAAAACTAATATAAACTAATTAGTTACTGTGTTTTGAGCTGTTTGAAGCTTTTAAACAAATAAATAAAATTATATATACCCACTATAAATTGCTGTATGCAAGACCTGGGTCTCCTACATTCCACCAATTTTAAAATCTATAATAGACCCGGGTCTAGTATATAGCCAAGAGTTCACGTTACTAAGAGGAAAACTTTGGAGAGTATGCATGTTTTCATTTATAATAGGCGGTCCAGATATTTAAAAAACCCATGTTTGATTAATATAGATCCTGTGATTCGCATCCGGGTATACTACATGGTAGGTCTACTATCATGGGGTCTTGTATACAGTGACTTATGGCAACGGTCTTAAGATCTTAAATGAAATGTAATTTTTTTTCAAATGTCTAGACCGCATGTCATAAATACAAAGTGTGTACCTGGGATCTAATATAAAGTGAAATTTAATAAACTCAGGTTTTGTATATGGCAGTACAGTAAAACAAATCGCTCAATGTGATTGGATATCAACTAACTGATGCACCCTATTTGTATAACTAAAATGTTTGGAGTGTGTCAATGATCTGTATGAATTCCAAAAATTCGCAAATAAAAATAAGTTAAAGTAATCTTTTAAAAATATAAAAGTTGCTATTAAGTAAAAGTTTTTGTATCCTAATTAAAAGTTAAAGAAAAGTTTTTCTAATTCTAATAGTAGTTAAATCATCAAAATTGGCTTGGTGGATCCCAAGGTACTTGGAATCAAAGAAGAGAATATAAGAATTTGCAAATTCACTTTTATACAAGTATTATAGTACATAATACTTAAAGATTAAATTACATACCTTAGTCACATTTTGAAAAATTTTATATTAAATTTTGCTATTAAATTTTGATTGGCTAAAATCTATTTTTATATTTTTATTTGCTAAAATCTGATTGGCTAAAAAATTTTTTAAAAATCTAATTTTTAAAATTGACCAATTATAAGAGACAAAGTCACATGGTTTGTTCTATTTTTGGCAATTTTTTATATATTATCTTAAAATCAAACATTTTTAAAAAGTTATAAATTAAAAACAAATACTAATTTTTTAAAAAACAAAGCTACTAAATTGTAGTAAATTAAACTACAAGTTAGCAGCTTTATTTTTTCAAATACCTTTTCTGTATTAAGAGCTATTAGTTTTTAAATTATTTTAGACTTTAAGTATTATGCACTATATAATTTATAATACTTTGTGTAATAGTAAATTTGCAGGTTTTTATGTTCTCTTCTTTGATCCCAAGTACCTTGGGATTCATTAAGCCAATTTTGATTATTTAACTACTATTAGAATTAGAAGAACCTCTTTTTTAACTTTTAATTAGAACACAAGAAATCTTTACTTAATAGCATCTTTTATATTTTTAAAAAATTACTTTAATCAATTATATTATTGCTTTAAATAAGAATATAATTTTACAGGGGTTGTAAAATAAAAAATACATCAATTTTAAAGGAAGATTATCTTTGATTTAGAACTAAAACTTTAAATTAAAAATTATTAAATGCTAAAAAATATATATTTAAAATTTAAAGAAAGGTTTATATATATATATTTTTAAATAAATTTAATTTAATTTTTTTGCATAAATTTATATATAAAATTAGGGGAGTCAACTCATTTAATTTATAAGTAATAGCATTTGAAACCTCTGAAAAAGAACCTGTCCTGTGACTGGTAAACTTAATCTTGCTAATATGTAGTATCAAATTCCTAAAGGCAACCAGCAAAAGAACTTACTTTGCAATAAATGAATAGCATAAAAGTAAGAGCAAATATAGTATAATATATAGTAAAAAACAAATATAGCACAATAGCTGGGACGAACATAGTACAATAGTTGGAAATGATAGAAAAAATAAATGTAGCATAATGATTGGAAAAAATATAGCACAAACATAGTATAATAATTGGAATGAACACATCATAATAATTAAAATAAAATAGTATTATAGTGCAATAATTGGAACATAACATAATAGTTGGGATGAATTAGCATGATAGTAGAAATGAATATAGCATGTTAACTGGAATAAATGTAGCATGATAGTAGATTTGGAATAAACATAGCACAATAGTTAGATAGATTTGGAATATAGCATGAAGCTGGAAATTAGGGATCTCAATTTGAAAATACACAGTACATTTATAAAACTCTACTAAAATCCGCTTATACTTTTTTATCATTAAAAAAACTAATTCTAAAATCCTAACGATTAAAAATGCACTTAAAACATTTTCAGCTTCAGCTGTGACATTAAATAAAGGTTTGATAGTACAGTATAGAAATTTCATTAACGTAAAGTATTGGTATAGTCATTTTGAACCATTAAAATGGATGAAGTTATTTAAACTTGTACATTACAAATGTGAAATATCTAAGAAAAAAACGCAAGGATTTATTTGGATACTTTATGTAAAGTAGCAGAAAGATGCGGAGCCATGGGTTTGTCAGTCGTTGACATATCAAAGGTATAAGTTAACACATTGTTTTTTGGGTCTACCTTCCAAGTTCTTTTTAAGAAATTAATTAAAATGATAATTTTGGCATACAGTAGTTACTGATTTGAAAAGTTTTTTACCTTTTGAACTCAGCTATATGAGGCGGCTATAATAATAATATATGATATAGTTGTTAAACGGCATATTATTCTTGTTAAACATGAAGTTGCAAAAAAAGTACATACATTGGCTGTAGAAGTACGAACAACATCCTTCGAAGTTAAGGTCAAGGTTGTCCCTTCTAATCGACCCTCTTCAATAGACGCGATCCCTAAACATAATATAAATATCATCAGATATGATATTCTACAATAATGTAATAAATGATAGTCTACCGGTTGGTTGAGCCAAAACTAATTCGACTTTATCAGTCATTCCCGGCATTCTAATATACCCAACTTCATTGTGAAAATTAGCATTATTTCTCGCGGGATTCCACGTTTTTTGTCTATTAAATCAGTATCATTATTATAAACAAATGAAATACCGAAACCCAAAATTTATCAAGTTTTAAATAAAAGAAAAAAATACTTGTAGTATAGCCATCCCCTTCCCGCTTCATCAGGAGATATATCCAATTCTTCATCGTATACGAAATCCTTTATTCCTTCAAAATAACCATTGCCTTTTCCCTTCCAGGTACCAAATAAGAATTCCAAAGGATGTGTAGATTTTGATTCTTCGGCCACTATAATATATTGACGTGACCGTTTAGAAACATAAATGTCATTAAATTTTAGTTTTCTAAATGAATTAATAGACCGAAAAACAGAAAGCATTCTCACGTACTGATGAAATAATTTGTTTTGATAGACATTAGTGATTTATATTATATTCTAGTTGATAGTGATTATCTTTTCTAATTATAAACAGTAAAGTACCCCAAAAGACCACGATCATTTGTAGATCTGGGAAATTAATTAATTATTCAATCATGTGTTTCTCACTTATAATGACGATCAAACTCCATGACAATTTTCATCTCAGAAAATTTTCGGTCCTGTATCATAATTGCAAATTGGCTTTGAGTGTTGTGTGAATGTATAGGTATTTTTTATAAAATAAAAATACTTTATTGCTAACTTGATGATTTGCGTCTTAGCTCAACAGGGTTTGGTTCAAATCTCGAAAACAGTCTCGAAGAAACGAAATCTCGAAAAAAATTAGCCGGAAGTAGGCTAACGCTAACCTAATGCGGGCTAACCTTTCGGGATTTGAAGAGATTTTGTTCGTTGGGATTTTGACCGGCTCCAACATGGAAGTCTTAAGTTTTTTACTATATTAAAAAAAAACAGGTTTAAATTTTAAACTCGTTTTTTGAGTAACCATGTTAAGTCCACATATTTTAATGAGTTCTTTATACTGTAGTCTTCGTTGGATATAGAAATCAACTAAATTCTAGAGTCCACCTTAGAGTTCCTAGTTGGTAAAAAATTTTGCCAATCGATTAGTTGCCAACTATAGTTGCAACCAATAGATTATTCATATCACGTGGCATTATCAGATAATTAGCCAATCAAACCCAAGAAATCAACATGGATCCGACTAAACGGAATATCTCGGAATTATATTAAATGATTAATCGATTAGTTGTTTAAAAATTTTTTCAAATCGATTAGTTGGAAAGTTGGCAACAAGTTGGTTTTCCAACTAACAATTTGGAACACTAGCCATGACTCAACCTCTTAATTTTATTATATATTTAATTGTTAAATACCGTAAACTGCCGTATACAAGATCCCCCCAGATATCAGACCTCCTATGTACTAGACCCAGGTGTGAATCTCAAAATCTACAATAACCAAATGCGGGTTTTTAAGTACCATGTACTAGACCTGGGCCTAATATTAGGTTTTAATATTGGTGGGGTGTAAAAGACCCGGGTCTTTCATACAGCAGTTTACAGTACATTATGTTTCTAAAAATAAATAAAGCCCGACATCATCTGATACTTTACTCAAATGCAACCCATCACACTGACTCTCTGAAGAGTTAGAGTCTGAATTAGCTCTTATCAAAAAGAGGTCCAAAAGGGGTTTTCACCTATTTGAATCAGACATAAAACTGCTTCTGTTCAAATTTCTTCAATTTTTCTTTCCTTTTTATCTGTGCTTTTCTTTTTTCTTTATTCTAAATTATAGTTTACTCTGATTTCTTAACTCTCTTTTCTTTTTCTTTTGATGTTTCTTTTTTAACCTTGTCCTGGTTCTAAATTATACTTTTAATTTCTTAACTCTTTTTTTTTTCTTTTGATGTTTTTTTAACCTTGTTCTGGCATTAAATTCCTATTGACTTTTCTTATTCAGCTATTGCTATGCACCATAATATTTAGACAAAGTTATAATAAAGATTCCAGGTAGGTGTTTTAGTGTGGTTCAAGGTCCTTATTACTTTTTACTTAAATCATATTTTTCTTTTGCTTGAACACTTTTTTTTTTTCTTTCTGAGGATAATTTCTCCAAAACTTTATTTTTATATTTTTTTTGGTCTTTTGGCTCAAGCTTCTTCAGATTATTTCTGTTACCACCTTTTTAATGCTTAGCTTTTTTTTTCCTCTTAGATGAGACTTGCCAAATATGACCTCTTTGATTTTATTATACTAAAAAAATAGTACAAATTGAAGAACAAATAAATAAACAATACTGACATTACCTAATTTAGATGACTAAACCAAGTGCGAATTGCTGCACAGCATTTCGAGAGACACTGACTAGTCTATTAGCTTTGCTTCACTATATAAGGGAATTCCCTGGAGGAAATATCCTTGGAAGTAGGAGGAAAAAACTAAACTAATAAGGGCAAAGATACGAAAAGGTGGTAAAAAGAAAAGAGAAAACAAGAAAACAAATAATAGAAAAAAGAAAAAAGAAAAAGCAAGACCTCAGATCAATTAAGACCTGGCACCAAGGTGGACTATTTTAAAAATTACATAATACTAAGAAAAGTAATCTTTACTCTAACTATACTCAATTTATCATATATAGGCGAAAACTATTACTAGAAAAAAAATGACCTCTAACCTACATCAGCAAATTTATAGTACCGAAATCTTTCAAAAGATCTTGTGTTACTGCAAAATCTTTCGAAAGATTTCGCATATCGCAATATATTTCGAAATATTTCACTTTCGAAATATTTTGAAAATAATTTCGAAATATTTCAAAAGTGGATTTGAAATATTTTTCGAAATATTTTGTAATCGAAATAATTTTAGAACTGGCTGGATCAGCTGGATCAGGATATGTAACCTGGGTCATGCCAAGACACATTGGACTATATTTTCGAAATAGTTCAAAATTTTGTATTATGTATCGAAATTAATCTACAAATTCAGTATTACAAGATCAGATCAGATCTGTTTATAAATTAGATCTTCTATACAGTTTTACATTGTTTTTTTCTTTCGCTTTAACAATTACATAGTGTTTTGAATTACTGGGTAAAAAAAAAAAA